>VSMD01068135.1:0-49925 GCA_008750895.1 Mirza zaza
GAGGGGCAGAGCTGGAAACGGGGAGGCCAGGGCAAGGACGCCCCGCACCTGCTCGCTCCTTCCCGTCACGCACACATGCACGCGTGCAGTATTCATGTGAGACCGCCCTCGTGGACAGGGTATTCCCCTGGGAGGTCACAGACGGCAAATAAAAGAAAATACACAACTTCAGGTGAAAAAATAAAGACTAAGGGGAGGAGAGTGTTGAGAGGGCTATTTGGGTGGGATGATCTGGAAAGACGACATAGGGGCAACCTGAAGGGTGAACATCTGGGGGAAGCACATTCCAGGCGGCAGAGGGGACGGCAGGTGCAAAGGCCCTGGGGCAGGAGTGTGGGGGCGGAGGACGGTGGGGGGCTGGACCACAGTCAGGATTCTGGGCTCTCTGTGGGCTGATCGGGGAGCATCAGGCAGCAGAGATCGGGGACAGTGATGCGGTCGGAGCTTCCGCACCAGCACCTGGCTGACCGGAAGGGATGGGGGGCCGTGGGAGGCCACACCCCAGCACCCTGGGCTGGAGCTGGGAGCGAGTCAGCAGCACTTGCCCACCCACTGGGGGGAAGTGAGGGAATGGAAGAATAGCGATGCCAAGGTCCCCCCCCAACATCTGGGCCGGCAACAGGGCGGTCAGTGGTCCAGGTAACGGGATGGGATGACGTGTCCCATCCCCCCTTCCTCCACCGCCACGGCAGCCACACCCACGCCTTCCACCAAGAACCCTTTTTGCCTCTGCAGAAGGGGCCTCGTGCATCAGACCCACATTCAACTGGGAAGCCATTTGGGGGGGCCACTGTGTGCGGCCTCCCGCCCCTCGGGGGGCTGTGGAGGAGATAGAGGCGGGAGGGCCCTGGGTCTCCCCCCAGGGACGGAAGAGGGTGGCCCAGGGGCTCTGAGCGCGTCCCTGTTTGGCTCCCTCCTCGTTTGTGTCTCTGGCTCAACCTGCAAAACTTCTCTGGGGTGCTGGGGAGATGGGCAGGGGGACGTGGGCAAAAATGATTTCGTTAGTGATTCGACAGTGTGGGGGAGACCCAGACCAGGCAAATCCGGAGCCCAAATCCTAATTATGTGGGCTTTAACGTGAAAGGAAGAGAGAGAGAGGGAGGGAGGGAGGGAGGAAGGGAGGAAAGGCCACAGCCCCAGGGTCTCAAGGCTTGGGGTGCCTCTGCCTCCTCCCGCACAGTGGCCCCCCTGGGACCCGGGCGTCCAGAGCTGGGCGGCAGAGGCGCGGAGAGGGCCAATAACGCCACCCCGGGTGGCTATTTTTGCCGTCGTTACGATGGAATGTCCGCTCCCCCAGCCACTTCCACAACACTCAACGCCGGAGTCGGGCGCCCCACGAGAATGTGTTGGGAACAGAGCACAGACCTCCCGGCCCGGCTCCCGGAGGAGGATCAGGGAGGGCAGCTGCCCAGAGGGCGGGGGAGGGAGCCAGCAGGACACGGGACAAAGGGGAAGCCTGGCCCTGAGCCCAGAGGAACTGGCCGCCTGTACACTCACCCCAGGGCCCGAAGGCAGGCGGCCGTCACCCAGGTCCCTGAGTGGATGCCTCAAAGGATGTCCCAAATTCCAGGGAACGTGGGGGCTTTGGCCATCTGGCAACTGAGAAGGCGGAAGGGGAGGACGCTCAGTTATCTGAGACCCGTGTGGCTTCCCAGGAAGAGGTGCCAGCAAGGAGGAGCCGGCAATGCCAAGTGGCTCCAGGTTGCCAGTCTTGCCAGGGAGAAGAGGCAAACCCTCTTTTCGGGAGGACTCTTCCTCGCAGTGCCAGGCGAGATCCCCCGGGGGAAGCTGGCCCCAGGTCATCTGGGATGTGCAGGAACTGGGCGCCGGCTGCAACCTGGGCAGCCCCAGGGCCCCACCGGCGCTGCTGGCAGGGGGCGGCCCTCACCCGGGGCAGGAGCCGGTGACTCACACCTTGCTGGAATTTGTCGAGCAAGCCGGGATCTGCAGCTCCTCCGAGGAGATCAGCCCGGTGCCCTGATCAAAAGGGAAGAAGATGGATGAGGACACTATAAATAGGCCAGAGCCACCCGCTGCCCCCAGGGCGCAGGAGCTGTGTGTTCTGGGTTCCCACGAAGCCAAGAAACGCTGCCACCTGCTCCAGGGGGACGAGGGGGACAGGAGGAGCCATTGGCAGGGCGTTCCGTGGCTGCAAGTTCCAACTTCTGCTAAAGTGGCTTAATTGATTGCTCTGCGTGATTCGGGGCACGCAGGCTTCTCCGTCCGCAAAATTCTCTCTCTCGCCTGGGCGCCCGAGAGCAAAGACTCGGCTTGCTTTTCCCGGACTCTCCTCTGCAGAACTGGCAGCGATGTGTTTGCAGGGGCTCTGTCCCTGCCATCGGAGGAGGACTGGCAGGCCAGGAAGCGCTGGGCGATGAGTCAGAGGGCCCGGCGATGGCCGCCTTCTCCTCTCTGGGCCTCAGTCTTCTGCTCTGTAAAGTGGGCGTATTCATTCCCTGCAGCCGATGTAACGAAATCCCACCAATTTAGCAGCTTGAAACAGCAGGCATTTATTATCGTACAGGACTGGAGGTCAGAGGTCTGAGATGGGTCTCGGGAAATGAGCCGAAAGTCACGATGTCTGCAGGGCGGCATTCCTTCCTGGAGCCCCAGGGAGGAACCCCTTTCCTTGTTTTCTCCCCCATACTGTTTTGTTTGCGTTTTGTAGCTTTTATTCTATTTATTTATTTTGAGACAGAGTCTCACTCTGTTGCCCAGGCTAGAGTGAGTGCCGTGGCGTCAGCCTAGCTCACAGCAACCTCAGACTCCTGGGCTCAAGCGATCCTCCTGCCTCAGCCTCCCGAGTAGCTGGGACTACAGGCATGCGCCACCATGCCCAGCTCATTTTTTCTATATATATTTTTAGTTGGCCAATTAATTTCTTTCTATTTATAGTAGAGACGGGGTCTCGCTCTTGCTCAGGCTGGTTTTGAACTCCCGACCTCGAGCAATCCGCCCACCTCTGCCTCCCAGAGTGCTAGGATTACAGGCATGAGCCACCGCGCCCGGCCTCCTTGTTTCTTTAGAGACGCTTCCTGGGGCCGAGACCTGGGCTTCGTTCTGTCGGTGTCCCACGCGGTTCTTATGGGCCTGCCCCGTGCTGAATTCAGCCTTCTGGACAGACGTGCGCACCTACCAGTTAAAATACTGCCCAGCGAAACCGAGGGACAGGGTCGCCCCGAAGAGAAAACGTTGTCGCCCCCTTGTGAGGGAGGAAGGTATCTGAGAAAGCTTTCTGGGGTAACTGTTTTGGAGGGTGAATAGGAGTTCGCCAGGCAGGTGGTAATGTGGAATCCTGGCAGAGGGAACAGCGCGTACAAAGGCTTAGAGGAGTGAACAGTATGTGTGTTGGGGGGACGGGGTTGGGGCCCATGGCAACTGCTGAAGGGTGACATCTGGGGGTGGGGGGGTTGGAGACGAGGCCATAGCTGGGCAGGGCCGGGTTAGGGAGTCTGGCCTCTGCCCTGTAGGCGCCGGGGAATTCAAGCTTCAGAGGCTCGTGGTCAGCCGTGCATTTGAGAGCACGGGCGGGTTGGAAGGAGGGCCGGCGAGGAGACCGACTGACCTCGGAACTGGACACCCACGGTGGGTCGGTGCCCAGAGAACACGGGTGCAGATACTGCTCCCCACCCTGCAAGGACATCTGCCCGTGAGAGCACACGGGACCCAGGCCCCGCCCACAGTGACCCAGGACGGCTGACAGGGGGTCATCCCAAAGCCCCAGCCAGGAGGTGCCTTGGTGGGGGAGGGGGCTACCTGCCTCAGAGACCTCTACTCTCCTGTCTGGCTCACAGGCAGAAATTCCAGCATTTGAGAGTCACTCCTTCGACTACGGCCTTGCTCATCTGCCCTGCGTGAGCTCAGTGGCGATGAACGGACAGCTGGACTCGGCAGCAGCGACCTGGACCCGAGTTCCAGTTTGGGCCACTCCCTAGCTGTGCGCCTGGAGAAGTTTCATCTCTTTATTTCCACCTCTATAGGTGGCAGACACCCGGCTCCGTTGCTGTGGCAATACTGCCAGGCAGGCAGCCCCACTCGTGTGGAAAAGGGGCTCAGAGAGGCTGAGTGGCGTGCCAAGGGCCACACAGCAGGAACTGACTCGAAGCCCCTCTCTCTGGCCCCCTCATCTCAAGGCCAGAGCCCTCCCGGCCCCCCACTCAGAGAGCTTTGCAGAGAGCCCTTGCCGGTGACATTCGCCAGCCACCGCCCACCGCCGAGGCTCTGCCCTGGCCACTGTCTGTGGGCCTCTGGTCGGGGCTGTTAACCCCCGTTTCCCAGAGGAAGGTTCCCAGAGGAAATGAGAGGACCCCACACTTCTGGGGTGCAGAAACCTCTAGCCTCCCCCAGGCCGCCCATTCCCGGACGCTCTGCTGTGCCTACGACCCCTCTGGGTGTCCCCCTGGGTCCCTTCCCGCTGGGCAGCGGGTGCAAAACAAGGCACGTCCAGTAACAGCAGACCCCAGCCCCCTCCCCCACTGCTCTCTCCTGGTTAGGGTTAGGGTGTTCGAGGTGACAGTGTGGCTTATGTGGCCACCTGGTGACAGGCTCTCAGAGCCTCCAACACAAGTCTCTGCCTCCTTACCCTCTGGCGCCCTGGGGGGGGGCCATGCCCAGCCGTCCTGGCTCCCGCTGCTGTCTGCAGGTGGGGCTGGGGGGGGCTGGTCTCCTGCTGACCCTGGAACTTGGGCTCCTCAAATCCCCGGGCCGGGTGTGACATCCCTGCTCCCTGACCTGGGCGCTCACTCTACCACCCTCGGCCCCCACAGGCCCTGCCGGTCTCCTGCCGCTTCTGGGCACCGGGAACACCAGCCCCGTGGCCTCTGCCTCTCCGACCGCACGGCAGCGTCTGCCACAGGCGGGATTCTGACACGGATCCAAAGGAATCTCATGGCTCCCTGCAGTGCCAACAAGGCATGGGAAGTATCTTAATTTTTAAAAATTGTAATGGGGCCGGGCGAGGTGGCTCACGCCTGCCTGTAATCCTAACACTCTGGGAGGCCAAAACCAGGAGTTCGAGACCAGCCTGAGCAAGAACGGGACCCCGTCTCTACTATAAATAGAAACAAATTAATTGGCCAACTAATATATATATATATAAAAAAAATTAGCCGGCCATGGTGGCGCATGCCTGTAGCCCCAGCTACTCGAGAGGCTGAGGCAGGAGGATTGCTTGAGCCCAGGAGTTTGAGGTTGCTGTGAGCTAGGCTGACACCACAGTACTCACGCTAGCCTGGGCAACAAAGGGAGACTCTGTCTCAAAAAAAAAAAAAGTTGTACTGGAAGGACAGAGCGGAGGAACTGTGGAGTGGCCAGGCCTGTGCAAGGGTGGGCCCCGGAGCTGGAAGTCCCTGTCTCCCTCTCTCCCTGCCTTGGCTGCACTGAGATCTCTCTCTCTCTCTCTCTCCCCCCTCCCTCCCTCTCTCTCTCCCCCACCTCCCGCTCCCCCGTGAACCCTGGGATTGCCCTCCGCTCCTGTACTCAGGTCTCTCCTCAGTTCAAACTAACAGCTCATTACAAATGAGAATCTCGCTACCTGACTGTGCATAGGTGTCTGCAGACATAACACCACCGCACTGCCAAGCTCATTAAAAGACTTCCTTCTGGAAAAGAAACAATAAACACACACACACACAGGCACACGCGAACAGCTGGAACCAGGGAGGTGGACCCTAAGCGTCGCCCGAGGCCACACACCATGCAGAGCAGTGGGTGCCGACGGGGTGAGACTCCCACACCCACCTGAGACCCCTCGAGGGGGCACCTGCTTAAGGGGAGAGTGGCTCTGGCTCAGCCTGCCTGCCTGCCGGCACAGGCAGCCCCTCGGGAAATCTGTGTGTCTGCTCCAGAGCTCCAGGTGGAAAAATTTAACAGCAATAATAATTTCCCTTGAGAATTCGCAACCACGGGCCCGCTGTCACGCAGAGCTGAAATTAGATTTGCACTATCTGCGTGGACAGGGAAATCCCAACTCAAGAAATTAAATTAAAATAGTCCCAGATTAGGAGCACCCCTCATCCTTGGCGGAGGCAAACAAAACTCCTTTCTGGAGGGAAGAAATTTAGGCCTTGAGGGCTCCTATAACGAAGCTCAGCTACATGTGAACTCGTGGCTGGGCACGGTGGCTCACACACGTTGTCCTGGCACTTTGGGAGGGCCGCTTGAAACCAGATGTTTGAGAGCAGCCTGGGAAATGTGAAGACCCCATCTCTAATAAAAATAGAAAAGTTATCCAGGCATGGTGGCACACACCTGCAGTCCCAAATACTCAGGAGGCTGAGGCAGGAGGATCACTTGAGCCCAGGAGTCTGAGGTTGCAGTGACCTATGATGATGCCACTGCACTCCAGCCTTGGTGACAGAGTGAAACCCCGTCTCAAAACGAACAACAAGCCGGGCGCGGTGGCTCGCGCCTGTAATCCTAGCACTCTGGGAGGCCGATGCGGGCAGATTGCTCGAGGTCAGGAGTTCGAAACCAGCCTGAGTGAGACCCTGTCTCTACTAAAAATAGAAAGAAATTAATTGACCAACTAAAAATATATATACAAAAATCAGCCGGGCGTGGTGGCGCATGCCTGTAGTCCCAGCTACTCGGGAGGCTGAGGCAGGAGGATCGCTTGAGCCCAGGAGTTTGAGGTTGCTGTGAGCGAGGCTGACGCCACGGCACTCACTCTAGCCTGGGCAACAAAGTGAGACTCTGTCTTAAAAAAACAAAACAACAACAAAAAAAGACGAACAACAAAAAACAAATCTGAATTCACACACACACACACACACAGAGATGAAAGTCCACAGGTGAGAGTCCATAGAAATAACAAATGGATTCCAACCTCTGAGAACTGTTTTAAAGAGATGAAGTAATAAAACAGAATAAGGAAGATCAAAAAGGAAAAAGAGTCTATTTTTAAAAAGCCAGACATGTTTGAAAAAGAACCAAATACACTTTTGCAAATGAAAATACAAAGGTTGAAACTGTGAACTCCATGAATTAAACGGCTGAAGAGAGAATCACTGAATTGGGACATAGATCCGGAGGAATTTCCTAGGATGCAGCATAGAAAGACAAGAGGACAGAACACAGGAAAGTGATGGAAGGAGGCAGGGAGGAGAGAATGAGGTCTAACGTGCACCTCGTTAGAACTCCTAGATCTCCAGACCTACTGGACGAGGTGGTACCAAGCAGGGGTAGGGAGGAGTAGAGAGGAGGAGCACAGGGGTGTTCCAGGCAGAGTGAACAGCAGGTGCCAAGGCCCTGGGGCACCTAGCCAAAGCCACTCTACTTGTGCTGCCCTCCGTCTGTGCTGGTCTTACGCAGGGCAACGCCGGGGCACAGATGGGGCTTGGGCACTGTCCCTGCCCGGGCAGCAGGCAGTCTGGTGTGTGTGTGGGGCACCCAACCACAGGGAGTCGGGCAGCTGTGCCACTGCCTGGCCAGCTCCGTCTCCCTTCTCCTTCCACTCTCAGGCCACCTGGCCCAGGTAGAGCTAGCCCCAGTCCTTCATGCTTCGGGGGTCAATGTGTGAGCCTGGCCAGGTCACCCACAGCCAGCGAGGCCCAGTTCTGAAAGTTTTGTTAGAACGATCTGGCAGAGGAAATCTCTGGTCCTGCCAGGGTCGCTGGGAGGAGAGAAGGTCAGTCTGGAATTGCCGTGAGACGGGGCTGACACAAAGAGAGGCAGACTGCGCCCCTCAAGTGCCAAATCCAGCTGTGCCGGGGACAGGCACAGTGACATTAGTTAATACATTTCTCTTCCCGCGTGATCGGGTCTGGGTTAGTTTTTCTGTTGTTGGTTTTTCGCCCTTGCTTGGTACCACCCCATCCAGTAGGTCTAGAGATCTCGTTCTAAATAGGCGCACGTTAGGCTCTCTCCTTCTCTCCTCCCTGCCTCCTTCCCTCACTTCCGTGCGTTCTGTCTTCTTGCCTTTTTATGTTGCATCCTAGGAAATTCCTTCATATGTTCCAATTCAATGATTCTCTCTTCAGCTGTTTAATTCATGGAGTTCGCAGTTTCACTCACTCCATGCATGCGACAGTGGGAAGCCCCAAGGTTGGAGACCCCATGGGAGGACCTGGCCCAGCCCCGGGGGTCCGGGAGGCTTCCCAGAGGAGGCGGTACCAGGCGGGGTTTGACGGCTGTGTAGGAGTTGGCTTCGGGGAGAGGGGTGCCGCCCGGGCAACCCGGCGCGGTGTTGGCCGCCTTCCCGGGAGTCAGGGCAGTCGGGGCAGCTCAGCGGCTCCTGGGCACGGTCCCCGCCCGGGCAGGCCCCAGGCTGCCAGGGCAGCTCTCAGCAGCAGCCTCTGTTGGCCTCGGGCCTGGGCGGGAGCTGGAGGCCTGGAGAGGATGACCATTCGGAACCATTTCATGGGGGCGGGGAAGGCCAGGCTCCTGAGGGTCTTGCCTCATGGGTCACGCTGGTGTCAGGACCACTGAGGTGTGTGAGAGGGGCCACGGCAGAAGGTCATCAGCCCATGCCTGTCCCTCCCCAGCCCCCAGCTCAGCCAGTGCCACGGCCACCCCCTGGTGGTGAGGCCAGCAGCAGGTGCAACGTGCAGGTGGCCAAGCTAAGTGGGCTTAAGGGTCTACTCCCAGCTCTGCGACACAGTCACTCCTGGTCCTCGGGGCCAGCTGCCTTAGCACCCACACGTGTTCAGACTCAGCCAGCCAGTGGGCTGCCTGGGCCCCTGCACCTGTCACCGCCGGCCCCTGGTTCCACACTCAGCTTAGACGTCCCCTCCTCCACTTGTACCTATGTGATATTTCCCTTTGGCTCATCTCTGTCAACCCAGGGCCCAGCCAGGACCTGGCAAGAACACCTGAGAGGTAAATGTTTGCCATAATGAATGGCCGGATGAAATTTCAAGGTCCAAAGAGTCAAGCAGGATAGGTATCTGTTTTTATTTGTTTACTTAACACCTAGTTATGCTGTACTGATCATACACCAGGCACTGTTTTAAATGCTTTATATATACTAACTCACTGACTCTTCTTAACGACCCTTGGGTGCTATGTCCTGTTTGGTCCCTACTTACAGATGAGGAAACCCAGGCACAGAGAGGCTGTGTAACTTGCCCAGAGACAGCCAGCGTGCGGCCAGGCCAGGAGTCAAGCCCGAGGACCCTCTCCAGGCTGTGTTCTCAGCTCCTGGGCCGCTGCTCGTCATCACCCAGGTGTGCAGCGAGGGCACCGGGCCCAGGGAGGGGAAGGGACTCCAGACCCTCCTGCCTCCCTGGCTGGCTCCGTTCCTCCCTCCTCCTGGTGGAGCCCGGGACTCGGGTCTCCAAGTTCCCCCTTCTTTGGAGGCCCCGGGGAGCTCTTTCCCTGCAGATACAGAGCCCTCGTGGGCCTCTCCTCCCTTCTCTTGGTGACACCTGCGGGCAAAGGGGAGGTTAACGTTGTGGCTTGTGGGTGTGTTTCGGGAGGGCTGGGTGACGGGTCAGCCTTGGTGTGCAGGGGAGGCGCTGGGGGCGGTGGGGGAGGGGACCCGGGATGCGCCCCAGCCGTGGGGAGGGGAGTGGGGGGTTGAGGGGGCTGCTGGTTCTTCCAGTGATAGCAGCGCTGGCTGTGGGGAGGGGACTCAGCAGGGCCGGGGGCCGGTCCAGCACGCAGACCTGGCCTTTGGCCTCCATGTTGCTCATGGAGCGCCCAGGGCGCAGGCAGCTCCTTGGGTGCCTCTGGGGAGGTCTCCCTGTCCGCAGGTAGCCATGTTTGACACCATGTGACCCGGCCCGGGTGGTCACGTGACCCCAAAAGCCACCCCATAGGCCGGCCCAGTACCAATAGCTGATGGCGGGAAGCATGGAGCTGACCAATTGGATTCACCCCTGGGGACCCCAGCTGGGACATCCCAGGGACAGGCAGCTGTGCAGGGTGTCTCTTGAGGGCTGAGGCTGCAGAGTCTTGCTCTGTCGCCAGGGCTAGAGTGCTGTGGCGTCAGCCTAGCTCCCAGCAACCTCCAACTCCTGGGCTCAAAGCGATCCTCCTGCCTCAGCCTCCCGAGTAGCTGGGACTACAGGCGAGTGCTACCACGCCCAGCAAATTTTTCTAGTTTTAGTAGAGACGGGGTCTCGCCCTTGCTCAGGCTGGTCTCAAACTCCTGACCTCAAACGATCCTCCTGCCTGGGCCTCCCAAAGTGCTAGGATCACAGCCGTGAGCCACCGAGCCCGGCTCCCATCCCCAGTACCGAATGTGGGGCCTGGGGCCGCGTTTGTGGCATGAGGGTGGGTCCCACCGGAATGGCCTGGTGCCCTCCCGAGACAGAGAGCGAGTTCTTACTGAATCTTTGGCTGGTTGTTTAAAGGAACCTGGCAGCCCCTCCTCCCCCTGTTGGTCTATCTCACCATGTGAGACACCTGCTCCCCCTTTGCCGTCCACCTCGACTGGGGGCTCCCCAAAGCCTTCTCCAGAAGCAGACACTGCCGCCACACGTCTTATACGGTCTGCAGAACCGTGAGCCGAATAAGCCTCTTTCTTTATAAGTCACCCAGCCTCAGTGTTCCTTTACAGTAGCACGGAACAGACCGACACGGGGGGACACAAACATTCAGTCCGCAGCACATGCTCAAAATAAGTTTCCAAACTGTAAAATTTTAGAGAGGCATACCACCGCACTCCCGTTAGGATGGCTGTCATTTCAAAATTAACAACGATGAATGGCAGATCACATTCCGTTGGCGAGGACGCGCAGAAATGACACGGGACGCTTCCGGTGGACTGTCAGACAGCGCAGTCTCCGTGAAAACCCAGACGGCGTTTCCTGGAAAAGTTAAACACGGAGTTGCCACATAACCCCGAGACGCCCACCTCTGGGTATGTGCCCACTTGACCTGGCTCTGGGACGCACACACGGATACGGCACAGCTATGCTCACGATGCCAGTGCTCACGGTCACCGAGCAGTGGCACGACCCAAGCGTCTGTCAGCCCGCCCGAGGCCGTGTGGCTAAACAACACGTGGTCTAGCCTGCGATGGGACATCATCCCGCCAGAGGAAGGACGGAAACCCTGACACGTGGCACAACCTGGGTGACCCTTAGGGACTTGTGCTAAGGGAGGAAAGCCAGCCACAAAAAGGCAAACACTGAGCAACGCCACTTCCGTGGGGTCCCGAGAGTCGACAAACTCGCGGAGACAGAAAAGTGGAATGCCGAGTGCCGGGGCCAGGAAGGGGGAATGTGAGGGTTTGACGGGCACAGAGCTGCAGATGTGCAGGAAAGAATAAGGCTCTGGAGATGGACGGTGGTGACGGGGACACAGCGATGTAAAGGTACTTAACGCCGAGCCATACACTCCACGATGCTGGAGATGGTAACTTCTATGTGATGTGTATTTTACCCCAATGCATAAATACGTGGGCACGTCTAAGTAAACACTGGGTGTATAAAATAATGAAATTAATTTTTCATGGTGTTTTATACATATAGAAATTTTATTTTTATTTTTTTATTTTTATTTTTATTTTTTTGAGACAGAGTCTCGCTTTGTTACCCAAGCTACAATGAGTGTTGTGGCATCAGCCTGTCTCACAGCAACCTCAAACTCCTGGGCTCAAGCGATCCTCCTGCCTCAGCCTCCCGAGTAGCTGGGACTACAGGCATGCGCCACCATGCCCGGCTGATCTTTTCTATATATATTAGTTGGCCAATTAATTTGTTTCTATTTATAGTATAGACAGGGTCTCACTCATGCTCAGGCTGGTTTCAAACTCCTGACCTCGAGCAATCTGCCCTCCTCAGCCTCCCAGAGTACTAAGATTACAGGCGTGAGCCACCGCGCCTGGCCCATACAGAAATTTTAGATAGACAAAGGTCACTGTCCTGACTTCCTTCCGAAGAGCACAGAAAGGGAAAGGAGGGGTCACCCTGCAGAAGCCTTACACACACAGCTCGGCAGGTGCCTCAGGCCAGCACCAGTGGTGACTGGTCGCACTGATGGCAGGTGGCCCTGTTAGGGTGTGGTGAGAAGGGCCCTCTGCCCCTGCAGTCTCCCTCCCCACAGCCCAGACCCCCACTGGACTCCGAGAAGAACATCAGACAGATCTCTGACCAGGACTCCTCAAACCATCCTGTTCATCAGAAACAAGCAGAGGCTGGGTAGCTCTCATGGTGGCCAGGAGGAGACAAGGAGGCGCGATGACTCGATGTCATTACATGGGGTCCTGAATGGGGTCCCGGGACGGCAGAAGTATGTTGTCTCATGTCCCTGGACTCTGCAGGCGGGAGACCCCAGCCCACGAGAGCTGCTGCATCAACTGAGCCCAGCGAAGCCTTGGGACCAGGGGAGATGATTCTCCAGCTCTAATGTTCTTCTCCCTGTTGGGTTTGGACTTGACTGGGTCTGGTTATCCTCTCCTTCTTGCCCACTTCTCCCGTTTGGAATTGTCCACCCTATGCCTGTCCCACCTCGGGTCCTGGAAGCAGAACCTGTGACACCTCTGGTCCTGGAAGCAGGACCTGTGACACCTCTGGTCCTGGAAGCAGGACCTGAGCAGCTCCTTCTGTGCTGCTCTGACAGGACACCCAGGCCGGGCCACTCACTAACAGAAGTCTCTTGGGCTCATGGTTCTAGAGGCCGGGAAGTCCAAGAGCAGGGTGCTGGCATCTGCCGGGGCGTCTCACCACGTCACCCGGGGCAGAAGCGGGAAGGGCGAGAGAGCCAGCGTGAGAGAGTTGGGAAGGGCCTGCGAAACCGTCCTTTCATCAGAAGCCCACTCCTGAGACTCCTGCATTAATTCGTTGACGGCTCTGCTCTCATGCCCTAACCCCCACTTGCATGCAAAACACACGCATTCTGTCCTGGTCGTCCCGAAGTCTTAACTCATTCCAGACCAACTCACAAGTCCGAAGCCCAGAGTCTCATCTGAATCGGATACGGGTGGGGCTCGAGGTAGGACCGAGCCTGCGGCCGATTCCCTCGGGCCGTGAGGCTGTGAGATTCACAGGTCCCACTTCCAGGACCTGCGGTGGGACAGGCGTAGTGTGGACAATTCCAAACGGGAGAAGTGGGCAAGAAGAAGAGGGCAACCGGGCCCAGTCAAGTCCAAACCCAACAGGGAGAAGAACATTAATCTTAGAGCTGGAGAATCATCTCCCCTGATTCCAGAGCACACTGGGGCAGGGCTCGGCGCCCAAGGCCCAGGCAGCCCGGCCCCAAGGCTTTGCTGGGCTCAGTCCACCCAGCAGCTCTCGAGGGGCTGGGGTCTCCCGCCTGCAGTGTCCAGGGGCCCCGAGGGCTTCACCCGTCCACAGCCTCCTTCCCCTGGCCTTTGCGGGGCCCGCCCTCCCTCGATGCCCTCTCGGGTTGAAGGCCTCCCCGCCGGCTCCCCCAGCCCTGGTGACTATGCAGGCTGGCACCTCACACACGGGTCTTCCTTCCCCCAAAGAAGGTCTTTGCGGGCCCGGTCTGAGCGGTGGGGGCCTCTGTGCACGGCTGTGGAGTGAGTGAGGGGCAGCAAGGGAGGAGAACGGATGACCAGCATCCTGCAAAGTAGGTAAACTGAGGCTCAGAGAGGTGCAGGCCCTTGCTCAGGTCACCCAGCAGGTAAGACCCAGAGCCTAGATTAGAACCCTTGGGGACAGAAGGCAGGGCTGCTGAGGAAGAGGGCTTTGCCCATGTGGCCCACGTGGTGCCCACATGGGGCAGGCTGCCTGGTGACCGGGTATGGGGCAGGGGATGGGCTCCAGTTGCCAGTCGAGGGGGCTTGGCCTCTGGCCACGTGCTGCCCTGTCAACTGCAGCCACCAGGTGGCGCACTCCGCCACTCTCAGAAGCCAGACCCCAAGGCAGTACAGCAAGCCCCATCCCAGGGGGCAGGCTGGGGCCCCCTCTCTGTCACCTCCCTGGGCGCTGGCCCAGCCCGCTGAGGAGCTGTCTATCCCGCCAGAGCCCCGACCTGTGGGACCCAGTCCCGGAGGTCTGTTTCCCTCTGTGCTTCCTCCCCTCAGGGCGCCCCAAGAGTGAGCCCATCCTCACATTTTTGAGGCGCAGATGCAGCTACAGCAGAGGCGTGCACCTGCTGCGGTGGGCTCGGGTCTTCCTGAAAGCCGACCTAGCCGTGCCTCTTATGCCCTCTTACACCCGATGGCACTTTTAAGTCAAGGAGATACGTGAATTCGGTTTCTGGTGTCATTTGCCCACTCACCAGGGCCCCGGTGCCTGGTGTCTGCTGCGTGCAAGGCTCCCAGGCACCCAAGCACAGACACGTGCTGGATTACACGGAATGCATGGAGCTGTCAGCGCGCCAGGCTCCGGTTTCCTGTTCCGGACCCTTCTCTGGAGGCCTGCATGGCCTCGCCACCCCCCCAGGCTTCGGCTCACCTCCCTCAGTGGGAACCGCCACGTGGGCAGAGGCCCCACCCTCAGCCCCAGCCCCAGCGCCAGCCTAGGGGGTGGGCTTCTCACTTCTGCACCTCGCAGATGAGGAAACCGAGGCTCAGAAAGCTTGGAAGGGAAGTGGTGTGTCCAAGGACACGGCCACAAGGAGCGGCCGTCCCGGCCTCCAGAGGCAAAGAGCACACGCGGGGCAGGCCTGGCCTTCCCGGGCAGGGCCTGCATGGCTCTGGGGCTGGTGGCCGCGGCGCGAACCGCCTGGACCCGCAGCTGGCAGGGAGAGAGCTGGTCCCCAAGAGAGGTGCTCAGGGTGGAGGCCAGTACCCAGAATCTAAGAGGGGGGCGACAGCTCTGAGGCCAGAGTCCAAGTCCAAAAGGTGGGGCAGCTGGTGTGGGCTGAGGGCAGGAGGGAGGGAACTAAGAGGGGCCTTGGGTGAAGGAGAACTCCCCCTTGACACTGGACTCTAGCCAGGAGGGACCTGCGGGCAGGCTGGCCTTTCTTTCTTTCTTTCTTTTTTTTTTGAGACACAGCCTGTCTTTGTTGCCCAGGCTAGAGTGAGTACCGTGGCGTCAGCCTAGCTCACAGCAACCTCCAACTCTGGGGCTCAAGCAATCCTGCTGCCTCAGCCTCCCAAGAGGCTGGGACCACAGGCATGCACCACCGTGCTCGGCTAATTTTTTATATATATAATTTTTAGTTGGTCAATTAATTTCTTTCTATTTATAGTAGAGATGGGGTCTCGCTCTCGCTCAAGCTGGTTTCGAACTCCTGACCTCGAGCAATCCGCCTGCCTCGGCCTCCCAGAGTGCTAGGATTACAAGCATGAGCCAGTGCGCCCGGCCTAGGCTGGTCCTTCTGAAGGAGCACAGGATGGGCAGAGTGGCCCCGTAGGAGCTCAGAGAAAAGGGCGGTCAGGGAAGGCTTCCTGGAGGAAGGGGCCCTTGAGCATGGGTATGCTTGAAAAGAGCACAGCTCTGGGAGCACAAGGGGTGAGATGACCATAGAGAAACTACTGTCCCAGCATTCACAGGGGGGGATAGTGGGTCCAGGACCTGCTGTGCCCCAGGCCCTGGGCCGGGGAGCCAGAGGTGGCCAGACGTGGCCTCAGCCCTCAGGCAGAGCACAGCTGGCAGGAGAGACGGGCACAGAGGGGTCTCTTTCTGCCATGTGTCGTAGCTTTATCACTGGCCCTGTCTTTCCATGCTGGTGAAGTGTCAGGGCCGTGGCTGCCGTGGGCTCATGGGGTAGCCGTGGGCCGTGGCCGGGCTTTGATGCTGGCCCCAGTGCGTCACCTCTCGGCACTCGCTTTCTCCATCTGCAGAATGGGCACGGCCGTGCCCACTCGCTGCCTCTTTCCCAGGCTGGGCGGGAGCAGGTCGCCCGAGTTCCATTCCCGTAACTGTGGCGGCAAGCCCAGCGCCACCGTGCCGGCCCTCCCTAGCCTGGGCTCCGGCAGGGGACGTCGGGGGTGAGGCTGATGGCACGGGCCTCACGGCGGGGGTGGGGGTGGGGGGCTCTGCACTCTGTCCAGGGGCTGGGAACGTGGGTTCTGCCAAGGGCCTGGCTTTGCCCTTCAGGCCTCAGAGTCCCAGTGCAGCTCCGGCAGGAGGGGTCCCTCAGCGCTCCCAGCCCGGCCCCCCCAAGCCCCGTTTCCGCATCCCCCCTTTCCAAAGCTGGGTTCCGAGGCCAGGGTGCTGGTCCTGCGTGGCTGTCCGTGGCAGGCGGGGGAGTCAGAGCCCTCCTGGCCTGTCCACGTCCCTGTCCCGAGCCTGGAGCGTCCTCCCCACTCTGGGTCCTCACCCAGCCCTGCCACCGCTTCTGAGTGGCCTTTCTACGGGGCAGCAGCCGCAGCGTGGGGTGGGTGCCACATTCCCCGTGCCCCCGTCTGGACAGTGGCAGGTCGCCTGGCTGTGGGAGGGGCTGTAAAAGCACTGCCCAGACCCCCGTCTCAGCCTTGGTTTTCTGCAGCTCGGAACACCCGAGACACGGTGATTTTTTTTTTTTTTTTTTTTTTGAGACAGAGTCTCACTCTATCACCCGGGCTAGAGTGCCGTGGCGTCAGCCTAGCTCACAGCAACCTCAAACTCCTGGGCTCAAGCGATCCTCCTGCCTCAGCCTCCCGAGTAGCTGGGACTACAGGCATGCGCCACCATGCCCGGCTAATTTTTTTCTATATATATTTCTATATAATTTTTTTTCTATATAATGGCCAATTAATTTTTTTCTATTTATAGTAGAGACAGGGTCTCGCTCTTGCTCAGGCTGGTTTCCAACTCCTGACCTCGAGCAATCCGCCCGCCTCGGCCTCCCAGAGTGCTAGGATGACAGGCGTGAGCCACTGAGCCCGGCAGAGACACGGTAATTTACAAAGAAGAGGAAGTTACCTCTCACAGTTACAGAGGCTGAGAAGTCCAGGGTCGAGGGGGCACATGTGGTGAGGGCCTTCCTGCTGGTGGGGACTGTGCCGTGTCCCCAGGCATCGCATGGCCAGGGGCTGAGCGTGCCCGCGTGCTAGCTCAGGCCTCTCTTTTCTCGTAAAGCCCATGCCCTCCTGCGGTGACACGCCATTATGAGTGTATTAATCCACTGATGAGGGCAGAGCCCCCCTGGCCCAGTCGCCTCTGAAAGGCCCCACATCTCAGTACTTGAGATTACATTTATTGGGGAGTAAATGTCAGCTGAGTTTTGCAGGGGACAAATGTTCAAACCATGGCACCCCCCTCACCTGCTTGTCACCCTGAGGCGTCCAAGCTATACGTCCTGGAAGCCCCCTGCACCCAGCGGCTGTCTCCACCCACAGCGCTGCCCGGATCCCGCCGTCTCTGCTCGATACCCGGACGTGACTGCCCTGGGAGGAGGCCTGAATTCGGTAGGCTGTTTACTGGCCAATCCCTGCCTCTCTCCAGCCAAATAGGACAAGTGGAGCCCCCCGCCAGGACTTTGCATGTGCTATTCCCTCTGCCTGGAATGCCCTTCCTGCTGTCTGGTCTCAGTTAACTCTTGCTCGCTGGGGCATCACCCCGTCCCAAGGGGCACCTGTCCTGGGTGGGCCCCACCTGGATTTTCTTGGACCTATCCAGGCAAGTCAGAAGTGCTCTTTCTCGAAGAGCTGACTGTCCTCCTGTCCCATGACAGGCAGCCAACTGGCCATGGTAAGGGCATGGACTTCGAACCCCATGGACGACTCTCCTGGGCTCAGGGTCCCAGCTGAGTCACATGAGGTCAGTGCACCTGGCCCTCCCCTCTGCAAAGGGGAAGCTGAGCAGCGCTTTCCTGATGGGGGAGGTGCGGGCTGGGGCCCTGCCTGGCACAGGACGTGGGAGCAACTGTCTTTCAAGCACCCCTCTTTACTTCCATCCACCAGCGAGGTGGGAGTGGGGGGCTTCTTGGAACTTCCAACATACCCCAGAATCACCTGCGTGCCTGTCGCTTTGCAGAGTCCAGACTCGTGCCCCTTCACACCCCCACAGTGTGTCTTCAGGTCCCTGCACACCTGGCTTCCCAGGCAGGCAGCACTGGATGCCCAGGAGGGGCGAGAGGCAGCGGTCAGCCAGGAGGGACTGGGGAAGCAGCTCCTTCCCGCCGGATCCTGACCGGGACCAGGTGCCAGCAGGGGAGAGGGGGAGGGTCCTGACTGTGGAGCGGGCCTGGGCCCCTGCCATCTCTGCACCAGAGCTCAGAGCTGCCAGCTGCTGCTCCACTCCGTGTCCCTTAGGAAGTCCCAGCCTGGGACTCTTTCCCCAAACTTCGGAATGCTCCAGACCCCGGCTCTACCGCTCCTCCCCTAATCAGGACAAAAATAGAAACCACCAGCACTTCCCGGGGCCACTGGTGCCAGGTGCTGCCATCTCCTGGGATGAGGTGACAGGTGACGCAAGGGAATCCAGAGCTGGCAGGCCCCAGACTAGCAGTCCTGCTCTCCCTCTCCCTGGTGGCCCTGGGTAGGTTCCAGAGCCCTCTGTGCCTTGGCGTCTCAGGTAATGTGGGGTTTTGTGCATGTGGAATGACAGCTCATGTACCACGTGCCAAGGTCAGTTTAGTGACTCTCCCTGGGGCACCTGCTGGGTGCTGGGTCCAGTCTCAGAAGGTGAGGGAGGAGCTGGGGGTTGGACTCGGGTTGGCGTGACGCTCCGATGCCCATGCCTCTCGACGACTTATTTCTGCATGCCTCAGTTTGGCACCAATGCCCCTGCTTTCGCTTGTCACCTGGGATTTCTCTTGAGTCCAGTAATCTTGCCCTTAATGCTCCTCAGGGCTCTGAGGCCAGGAGCCAGGGGTCTAAGAACCCAGCTGGCCCTGGGGTGTAGGCAGGCTCCAGGCCACCGTCCCAGGCTGCCAGCACAGCTCAGGGATGGTGGTGTCCACTGGGTGCGGCCCTGCCCCTGCCACCCCTCCGTGTCCAGCTCTGCTTTGTGCAGAGGAGGTGGGAAGCCAGCGGTGGCCTGGCCCATCACCAGCAGTGTGGCCCTCGGGGGCAGGTGGCCACTCTGAGCCCGCGTCCTTGTGTTGGTCTGCTAGGGCTGGTATAGCAAACACCACTGAAACGGGGCGGCTCAAGCAACAGAGGTTTGTTTCCTCACAGCTCTGGGGGCTGCGAGTCCGAGATCAAGGTGTCGGCAGGGCTGGTTCCTTTGGAGGCTTCTCTCCTGGGTGTGTAGGTGCCAACCCCTCCCGTGTCTTTTTTTTTTTTTTTTTGAGACAGAGTCTTGCTCTGTCACCTGAGCTAGAGTGCCATGGCATCAGCCTAGCTCCCAGCAACCTCGAACTCCTGGGCTCAAGTGATCCTCCTGCCTCAGCCTCCCGAGTAGCTGGGACTACAGGTGAATGCCTCCACGCTCACCTAATTTTTTCTATTTTTAGTTGCCTGGCTAACTTTTTCTATTTTTAGTAGAGACGGGGTCTTGCTCTTGTTCAGGCTGGTCTCGAACTCCTTGAGCTCAAGGGATCCTCCCGCCTCAGCCTCCTAGAGTGCTAGGATGACAGGCATGAGCCACCGCGCCAGCCACCTCCCCAGCTCCCCCCTCCCCGCTCCCGGCCCCCCATGTCTTCACTTCGTCTTTTCTCTGTGTGTGTCTGTGTCCTAATCTCCTCTTCTTATAAGGATGTGTTGGACGAGTTGTGTTGGATTAGGGCCCACCCCAATGACTTCATCTAATTAATCACCTCTTTAAAGACCCTATGTCCAAATACAGTCACATTCTGAGGTGTTGGGAGTTGGAACTTCCACACATGACTTGGGGGGACATAGTGCAGCCTGCAGGTCCTGCTCTGTAAATGGGTAACCGGATGGCCGTGAGGACCACTGAGCAGGGCGTGGGCACCTGTGACATCCGGTGCCCCACCTGGGGGGTATGTGGTCCAGGCCTGGCAGGGGCTGTGTCTGGCTCTGCTCACCCGTTTTGCCCCCTGCCAAGCAGCGTCTGGCACAGGGTGGGTGTCCAGTGGAGGTTTGTAGGGTGGACTCAGGGGTTAGGGGTCCAGGGCAGCCCCAGAGTTCCGGTTTCCCTCCAGCTCCTGCCTGCTGCCTCCTAGTCCTGGCCATTCCTGCAAAGAGCATCCCTTGGGCATGTGCTCTGTGCTATGCTGGGGTGGACAGCTGTCGTTTGTGTCTGCTGTGCCCCTTTCCATTCCAGCACTGCCTGCCTGTCCCAGGAGGTTTAGATGGCACTGCCACAGTGCCCGCAGCCCCTGCTCCAGCTGCCTTCCTCAGCTCGTGTGGCGTGTGAGCAAGCAGGGCCGATCAGAACCCTCTGTGAGATCTGCTAGAGGGGTGCGGCGAGGGAGGTGGTCTCTGGGGACTGCCAGCTATAAGGATGGGGGTTCTGTCCCAGAGGGAGAACCAGGGAGGTTCAGAGATGACAGGTGAGGAGCAAGAGCGAGATAAACACCCTGCTGTTTGTGGGGAGACTTCAACTGCAGCACCTGCCAGGTTTATAAGCAAACAGGTTACTTTTGGGGCTTGTTTGAGGTGGATCATTTGTGAACAAAAGGGCCCTGACAATGACACCTGGCCTGGCCAAGGTCCTAAGGTGGTGGGGCAGTGAGGGCAGGGACACATATACGGATAGTCTGGGTCTTTCCTTGTAGGAACACCCCATCCGGGTTGAAAAGATGAGAACACAAACAGCCATGGAAACAGTTAAGAGTGTCAACGGAAAAAAGCCAAACTCCATAAAATAATTTTAAAGAGATTTATTCTGAGCCAAATTTGAGGACCATGACCCGGAGCCACTGCCAAGAGGCCTTGGGCAAGTGGGCTCCCTGT
This sequence comes from Mirza zaza, assembly GCA_008750895.1. NCBI lineage: Eukaryota > Metazoa > Chordata > Mammalia > Primates > Cheirogaleidae > Mirza > Mirza zaza. The sequence continues at coordinate 20,588 of VSMD01068135.1, forward strand.
GGCTGGGTCACAGTTCAGTTCTATACATTTTCAGAGAGACAGGGGTTACAGGCAAAGTCACAAATCAATACATGAGAGGCATACATTGGTTTGTCTCAAAAAGGTGGGACATCTCTAAGCGTGGGCTTACAGGTTATAGGTGGGTTTAAAGATTCTTTGGCTGGCAATTGGCTGAGAGAGTCAGATTTTATCTAGAAGACCAGAAAGGATATGCTTATTTTAAGGTAAGGGTGTGAACACTCTGGGAGGTCCAGACAGGAGGATGTTTTAAATTCACAATAGGCCCTGCTAGGATGCTTTAAGATATTTTAAATTTATGATAGGCATCTGCTAGGATGCTTGAGTTAAGACAGGGGCTTCTTATCTTTTAGGTGATGTTAATGCCATACCAGAATCAGGTTGGGAAGTAAGCTACCCCGCTTAGTGGGAATGTGTCAGCCTGACCCAGCTGGCCTCCTTAGGAAGGAGTTTTTAGCAAAATAAAAAAGATCAGAGTTCAGTCTTCAAGAGTATGGCCCTAGTGACAGAGATGGAGGTGGTGGTGCCACATGGGGCTCCCGGGAGCCCTGGCTGCATGGGAGGCGGGGACCATTTCTGGCCAGGCAGGCAGGCAGGTCAGGTAGGTTGGAAGATATGGCCGGAGCAGCGGCCTGGAGGCAGGAAAGGAGAGCTCAGGTTTAGGAGAAACACAAGCCCAGTTTCCCTGGAGGGCAGAGATAAAACAGGAAAGCCCCAGAGCTGGGGCCGAGGGAGGAGGAACAGTGAGAGCTGGCAGCTGGGCCTGGCACTGGGCAGGGACTCTGGGCACAAATGTGACTCAGACTCGGTCTTCTTGGGAGGAGATCACACCCCATGCTGCCCCCTGAAGGTGCAGGACAGACCCCAGGCTGTGTAGCATTTGCTCCTCTAGTTGGCAATCACTGGGTCTGTCCTGCAGAAGGAAACTGAGCCTCAGAGAGGTAGAGCCTCCAGCCAAGAGCTCACCTGAGTGCTTGCCCCTGACCTAGCTCTGCCAGCCTGTCTTGGAAGGCAGGAATGCTGGAGGAGGAGGAAAGAGGGGCCAGGATCTTGCCCCAGGGAGCTTCAGGTGCACTGGAGCTGGGGGCTCTTGCTTAGAAGGAAGGTCCCATTCTGGCGACACTGGGTCTGTGAGGTTGGAGGTGCCTGTGGGACTCCCAGGGTCACTGGGTTGGGGGCGGGGCGTGGGGCTGGGCTGGAGACACATGTGGCAGACAGGAAGGACAGGACAGGGCAGAGAAGATCCACCTTGGGAGAGCAGGCAGGCTGTGCCTTCTCTGTTTTGTCCCTTCCTGTTCCCCTCCGCCCTCCCACTCCAGCCTCCACAGCCACCCTCCTGGGTCAGACCCGGGTAGGGCGCTGAGAGTGGGTGCCCCCAACTTAGGGTAAGGGCCTGGGGTTCCAAAAGCCAGGCCCCTCTACCTCCTCCATTGAGCACCCTGCTGTGAGCCGTGGTTTCTCCTGGAGGGTCCAGCGCCCAGGGCCAGGGGGGCAGTGGGTGCACTCTGCAGGTGCTGCGCCCCACAGCGCAGGGCCCCGGGAGACACAGCGGTGTGGCGCATTGGTGGTGGCCTGTTTCCCCTGAATGACGAAGGTGAGCAGCGGTAGAGAAAAGGGCCAGGCGAGCCCAGACCCTGGGGACAGGGAGTGCCCGGGGCATGGTAGCGGATGACACGGAGCATCCCGCCAGGTATCAGGCGAGTCACCTCCCCTCCAGGTGTGGGGCCGTACTCTCGGGCCCTGCGGCGGGCGGCGGCCAGAAGAAAGACATTCCTGCGGGAGAATGCGGGTGGCCGCTGGCAGCAAAGTCATTGACGGGTCTCCAAACCGGCAGGCGGTCCCCCGCGGCGGGCGCGCGGGCTGCGGGCGAGGCGACAGCAGCGTGGGCGCTCGTGCGTGGCTGTGCCCGTGGCGTCCGCCGTGACAGACGCGCGGGACGGCGTGGCCGTGGCCGCGACTGGCGGGCGGCCGCGCGTGCGCGTGGGTGCAGGCGCCGGGGACGCACAGGGGCCACCCAAACAAAGGCGGCGCCGCGTGGCCGAGCTCGGGCGCGCGCGCGTGCGTGCGGGGACCGGTCCGGGCAGGCGCGGCCCCGCGGGCCCACGGGCCGGGCTGCGCGGGGCGGGGGCGGCGCGGCGCGGGCCCTTTAAGGCGCGGGGCGGCGCGGGGCGGGGCGGGGCGGCGGCTGCGCAGGGCGGCCGGGCGCGCGCAGCCTCCGCGCAGCGGGACGCGGGCGCGCGACCTGGCGCCGCCGCCGCCGCCTCCGCGCTCGAGGCCGGCACCCGCGGGGCCGCCTGCTCCCGGCTCCCCGGCGCCGCTGGGCTCCCGGGCGGGCGGCAGGTGCAGCGCGGCCGGGCGGCCGGCGAGGGGGGCGCCGCGGCGGCGCGTGGATGAGAGTCGGCCCCGATCTCCGCGCAGGGTAAGCGGCGCGCCGGCCCGCACGGACCTGCCCGCGGGCGCCCGGCCCGCTCCCCCGCCGCCGGGCCCGGCTGCCGGCCGTCCGTGCGGGCCCCGGCGGGCGCAACCGCCCCCCGCGCGCGCCTGGGCACTGGCGTCCGCCGGGCCGGGGTCTGCCAGGCCGGCCCGGGAGAGGAGGACGTCCCGCGGGCGCAGGGCCCGGACTGGGGCGGGGGGCGCCCGTCCGGGGTCACCGAGGCCAGGCCGCTGGAGGGGGACGGGACCGGGCAGGGCGCGGCAAATGCTGTCCTGCTGACCGACCCCTTGGTGGGGCAGGAGTGGAAGGGGGCTCCCCAGCTGCTGCTACCCCAGAGGCGACCCCGCCAAAAAGTTGTGGCCTCTCGCCTCCTCCCTGCACCCCGCTGTCTGCCCTGTGTCCTTCCCTTTGTTTGGGACGTGTAGCTGGTGGGGCTCCGCTGGGGCGGGTTGGCACATTGGCGGGAGCCCAGGCCCGTGTGTGCCTGCCAGGAGGTGGGGTGGAGTGTGGCAACCCCCAGCCGGAGGCCCCACCTGCCCAGAGCAGGACCTGCGCCCTGCCCTGCCCAGGCCCCGGAGCAGGGGAGAGAGGAGAGCCCGTGTGGCCTGAGGCTGGTGCGGCCGGCCCTGGCTGTGGGCCCTGTGGCAGGAGTGGCAGTCCCCAGGGCTGGAGACCTGAGCACGGCCCCGGGAAGCTAAGTTCACTGTCTGGGCTGTTGCCAGTGCTGTTTCCAGAGGTGGGAGATTCCGTTTGGGGGAGACCTATTGCAGGATGGGGTTCCCTGCTTGTGTGGGTTGGGGAGAAAATTTCAGAGCTCCGAGCCTCTCTCCCAACCCCAAAACAAGGCTGGGGAGTCCCAGCGCTGGGGCTCAGTTGGGGCCGAAGTGGTTAGGAGAGGAACTTGGACACTTGCCTTCTTCACCCCTTGCCCTGTGACCTTGGGCCGGGCAGGGAACCTCTCTTGCCTTAGTTTCCTCACCAGTAGATGGGGAGGAGGCTCCGCTCAGGCCCAGCACACCCGGGGTCAGAGGTCAGGTAGTGCCCTGGGCCCATCGGGGATGCACAGGCCAGCTGGGTGAGTATGTTCTAGTCCCTGCCCCCTGCTGTGATGAAACCACATTCCACAGTTGTTAGCTGGGACACCCCAGAATGGTGGCCTCGGTAAACCTGGCCCCGTGTCCTGCCGCAGACCCCTCTGGAGAAGCCCTGGACTGGCCTTCGTCCTGCCTTGGCCGCGGTGTTGACCCCTCTGCAGCGCTTTGTGACCCCCGGGCAGGGCAGAGCAGCCCTGCCACACTGGCGGTGCCGGACTCCCAGGGAGGGGCGGGCCGGGTCCTGGAGACTGGGAGGCCGGGCACCCTGTGTCCTCTGTGGGCCACCACCCGCTGCTCTGCCTGTCTTTCCTCTCAGCTGCCCCTGCTGATGGTGTGTGAGTGTGGCTGTCCCCGTAGAGTGCCCTGGGGACACACATCTGTCTTCTGCACGCTGGAGAGCCGTTTCCGGGAAGCTCCCTGGGAAAGTCTCAGAGCTGTGTGTTTCCCAAGGCCCTGCGAGCCTGTTTACTCCGCGTCTCCCGCCGGGGCGGTGCAGGCCCCTGCCAGAGGAAGGACCGGGTGGTCTCTCTCCAAACGGCCCACCTGTGAGGCCTCCCGCTTGGCGCCTCGTCTCGTCTGTAGGGTCCAGCCCAGCGTGGCTGTCGGGGACGGCTCCGGCGCCGGCTCAGGGTGACCTCTGCTTTCCTCGCTCTCCTCGGGCCTCACCTTCATCGACTGGAAAAGCGGGGAGGAGAATCAGACCTGGTTTTCCTGAATCATCTTTTTTGCTGTATGATAGAATTGAGTAGTGGTTCATGCACGGTGAAAACAAAGTGTTACTAGGTTCTAGTGAGCCACCGTTGCCAGGAAAGGCTGCGAGCGAGCCTGAAGCCGGTTTTCTCTTTGCAAAGAGCGGCAGGGCGATGCTATAGATGTTACGGAAACGCCAGCACCAAACCCCGCCACCGTCCTGATGAAATCCACATTTTAGGGGAGCCAAGGCGCCCTGATGTTCCCATGTGTGATCTGCGTTAGTGGTTGTGCCCTCTCCCCTCCTGGAACCACGTGGACGCTCCGTCCAGCTCCCCACATTCTGCTAGACAGTCCCCTTGGGAAGCCAGATTCCACCCCCCTCGCCCCCAGCCTGGGGGGTGTGGCTTTGGTCAGCGGCTCAATTCGGGAGACCACCCCCTTTTGGGGAGCCGGGCGGGTTTCCCCTGCTGGGGGCTGCTGTGTGTGTTGGGATGGGGGCTCCTGCCCGGTGGCTGTCTCGGGGACTCAAGGAGCATTGCCAGAGCGCCCGTTGGTGTGAGGCGTGTGCCGGTTGGCAGGGAGGATGCCAGTGCCTGGCCGTGTGGCCCGGTCACTCCTCCCAGAGTTTCTGCCTCCTCCCCTGCAGGGCTGCCCCCGAGGCTGCCGAGAGCCCTGGTAGGGGAGGGGAGGCCCTGTCTGGGAAGCCCAGTGCGAGCTGCTGCCTGGGGCAGCTGCTGAGGTCAGGACGGTCCGTGCACTGACACATGCATTGGGGAGCGAAGACGTGGGCCACGGAGAGTGCGCGGTAGGTGGGAGATGGAGGTGCTAGCTGGGACGCAGTTCCTCTTTGCTTGGCTCAGGGATGGGCACCTGCCGGACGCCATCCAGGCCAGGCCGGCCACTCCCATGGTGCTTTTGAAAGCCTTTGCTTTGGGCGGCCTGCAGGATGGCTCGGGGGCTCTGGCACCGCAGCAGGCTCAGCACTGCCTTTTCCTTGGCGTTTTGGTGGCACAGCAGTGGGCCCTTTCCTTATATCCTTATTCCGGGCAGAGTAAAGGGGGTGGAAGTTCAGGTCCTCAACAGGTGCGGCCGGTGGAGCTGGGAGGAGGCCTGAGGCTCTTGTAGGGACGGTGGCTTCGTGAACACAGCCCGGGTGGGTGGGGCCTGTCACCTGCTTGGAGCCCGTGGCTGCAGGAGAAATGTAATCGGTTAACCTGAGAACGCAAAGGCAGGGTGCTGCGACTTCTCTTACAGACAGAGACGGTTTTCCCTAATTAGAGAAAACGGTGCTGGTTTCGCCTTTGGGGCCTGCCCCTGTGCCCCACGCAGACTCAGGGCTGGTAATTCCCCGCTAATGATGCCGCGTCTAAAGGCTGTTGTTAAGATTGTTTGGCATTTGAGTTTTAACCCAGGGTTGTGATTATGTGTGAGCCCTGTGATTAAAGTCCCCTGTGGTGACACAGGGAGACAGGAAGTATTGGCCTATCAAAAAGATTAATAATAGTTATAGGAGTCACTCAACCTGCACGCCAGACATTGTGCTATTTCACATGAATTATCTTACAAAGCCCTCACAGCGTGCACTTTGCACCCCAGCCTGCAGATGAGGAAACTGAGGCACGGAGAGGCAGTGCAGCCTGCGTGAGTTACCCGTTCAAGTAGCAGAGCTGGGATTTGAACTTGTGCTGTTTGGCTCCAAACGCTGTACTCACAACCACTGCAGCCTTCCCGTCGCCATGGCCATCCTTTCAGAAAGCTCAGCCGGGTTTCTGGGGGGGGTTTGTGAAAGAAGTAGGAGGGATAAGTTTAAAGCCATGGTGAGACATCTATCTGTCTTTGCTACCGAACACGTAGTAATAACAAGGCACGACGGCATCGCACCCCGGCCCGACGGCGTTCTAAGCATGTTACGCAGTGTATTCCCATGACAACTGGAGCTGGATGCTGCTGCTAGCTCGCCCCACAGACGAGGAAGACCCCACACAGAGAAGTTCGGCCGCTTCCCTAAAGCCACAAGCTGGCGCGTGTTTGGCCCCGTGGGCTCTGCTCCTCACCCAAACCCCGTGTGTTGGGGCCGTGGGGGTCGGTGGAAAAGGCTCTTGGTCTCGCTGCCGTGTGTTCTGGGGCAACACGCTTAGCTTCTCTGGACCTCAGAGAGGTGTGGCCACCTGCCAACAAAGGCCTTGGCCTGGAGTATGGAAGCCAGAGACTGAGAGCTGGACCCTGCCCTTGGCGGCCGCACCTGCGCCACAGGGAGGCCTGGGTGGGTGGGGAGGCCTGGCGGTCGCTTCCCAGGAGGGAAGGTGAGGCAGGTCTGGTGAGGAAGCCTGGAGCGCCCTGTCCCCAGAGCGTGGGCTTGGCTGCCGTCGGGTGGGGTGGCCTTGAGTGGTCTAGAGGCCAGGGCTTCCGGGATGGCCCCTGACCCCGGTCACTGCCCTCTGGGAAGCCGGGTCCGAGGAGACAGCCTCCCAGATCATGGGAGACTGCAGAGCTCTGTGCTAGGTGAGTGGTTACCTGTCCCTCGGGACTGGGAGGGCAGGGTGGCTCCGCGTGAACGCCCTGTGCCACCAGGTTCAAGTTAAGCTGTGGTGGGAGAAACCAGGTGTGCCGGGACCCTGCGAGGGCCGCAGCGGCTAGGAGGGCTTTGGGGACACGGCCTCTTGTGGTCGGTTCTCCCAGTCCGTGGGAAGGGCTGCTGCTCCTCCCCGGCCCCTGTTGGCAGGGGCTTGGGGCTGGACAGGGCTGGGGACGCAGCTCAGGGAGGCAGGAGCCCCTCCCTCTGTAGCGCTGCAGCCTGGAGTGCAGGTGTGGGGCCCTCCTGACCCCTGCCTGCATGGATCCTGGTACCCTCCCGCTAGGGGCACACCTCCCCTCCTGCCTCTTCCGCCATGGTGCCCGCAGGACAGCTCCTGGCATGGCAGGACCCTGGCCCAGGCACGTCTCTGCTCTGTGCTCCCACCTGTCCCTCTTCCCCCCTGCTGGCTTCCCTCTTCCTGCGGTGGCTTGCTGTGTGCACTGTTTATCGGGGGTCCCTTCTAGAAGGTGGGCTCCCTGAAGCCAGGGTCTCTCCACTCCTGCTTGGTGACCTAGAGCGGCACCTCCAGGCCACCTTGCTCTGCCCTTGCTGGGTCAACTGGCAGCCCAGACTCCAGGGACCCCGGGTCCAGGGCCTGGCAGGGCAGCCCGGAGGGACTGGGCGGGGCGGGGCATCTCTGGCGGCTCCCCAAGGGAGGGGACAAGGCCGGGGGCAAGAGAGTCTGTTCTTCGTAAACACCTTTATTGAGCTGTAATTCACATGTCGTATAACCCGCCCATCGAAAGTCCGCCGTTAGTGTGTTCACAGAGCGATTGCCGTCTTTGTGCAGCCACAGTCAAATTTTAGTGGATTTTCGTCACCCCAAAAAGAGACCCCAGACCCTTTTGCAGGCACCCGTAACCTGCTTTCTCTCCCTCTGGTTTGCCTCTGCCAGGCGTTTCTCGCAGGGGGCATCAGACCCATCGCGTGTGGCCTTCCGTGTCTGCCCTCCTCACGTGGCACGGACGTGTGTTCCTCGGCGCTGAAGCATGCGATGACAGAGCTGTGCTTGCCGCCTTTTCTGGGGTGTGGCACCTCTTCCCCTGCACCCTGCAGCCCTGAAGCCTCCTCGCTGGGCTGGCCTCGCCTCCCCAGGCACCGGGCTCTGTGTCCACCACAGCCCGCCCGTTTGTGTGAGCAGCATCCAAGTCGCCTCCTCCAGGGAGCCTTCCTGGCCTCCCCTGCCCTGTGCTGGTCACCCTGCCTATCTCTGAGCTCCTCGAGGGCAGGGCCCTGCCTTTCCGCTGGTGCCTGGAGTTACTGGGGACATAGACAGCACCTTGCAAGTGTGTGTGGGAGGAATGGCTTTAGGCGAGGGTGGGGCCTGGAGCCAGGCCCCAGAACTTGTCCCCCAGCTCACTGTTTTTGTCGCTTGATTATCCTCCGTCCTTGTGCAGATCAGTTGGGTTGAAGCCATCTCTTGCCCTCTGCGTCCTCTAGGACATCCAGGGGCAGGGTCTGGCATGGGGGTCCCGGGACGCTCGGGCAGAGCTGGCGAGTGGGCAGCTGACCCTGCCTTGCCCCGCCTGGCATGGGGGGGGGCACGCCGGCTTTTGCTTTTAATAGATCGTGTTTTTTAGTACAGTTTTAGGTTTACGGAAAAATTGCAAAGATAATACAGAGAGTTTCCTTATTACGTCTCTCAGCAACACTCACAATTTATTTTGTCATTAACATCTTACATCAGTATGGGGTGCCACTGATGTGGCTCATCTGTTACAATTCAGGTACAATTTCGATGCATCATTACTAACCAAAGGACATAGTCTGTTCAGATTTCCCTCGTTCTTACCTAACGTCCTTTCTCTGTCCCGGGACTACATGCAGGACACCGTGAGACACTCAGCCGTCCTGTCTCTCGCAGTCCTCTGGGCTGTGAGAGTTTCTTACACTTTCTTTTCGGCGACCCCGGCGGTCTTGAGGGTCATGAGGAGTTCTGTTGGAATTTGTCTTATGGACAATTGGAGTTTCTCTGTTGGGATTGGGACGTGTGGCTCACGGTTGGAGCGGGTGGGGGCATGGAGGGGACGCAGAGGTGAGGCGTCCTCCCATCACCCCTCGTGAGGGCACCTGCTGTCCACCCGCCTCCCGACTGCGGGTGCCGCCCGAGTCCCCCGCTGAGGTCTCCGCTGTGAAGTTGCTGCTTCCTTCCTTGCACACGGTCGTCTCAGGACGGAGTCCCCAGGCCCAGGCCGCCTGTCCGGGGCGGGGAGTTCTGCCACCTCCCCAAGGGGGTGTCTGCGGAAATCACGTGGAATCTTCCGCACGGCAGCTGTGTCTCCTCTCCCACTCACAGAAGCATGGGTTTATAGATGCTCACTGTATACTTTGGGTATAATACAGTATTGCTGTATTTATTGTGTTGCTCAGTGCTTGCAGCTTTGGCCGTGGGGTCCCTGTGACACCCTGCGCTGTGGGTGACCTGACACTGCCTGACTTCCTGGCCCCACGAGATGCTCCAGGCTGGTCCTGGCACATTCCCTGGCCTGGCCCGGGATCAGCCCCTCCCTGGGGGCCTGGGCGCCCTTCACTGGCGGACGGGTCAGGAGCCAGCGCCTGGGTGCTGGTGGGCCTCACTGATGGGCCATGCTTCTAGGCCCCCTCAGCTGCCAGCGGGGAAGCACACGCGTGATTACCGACCCGTGTGTACATTCACGTCTGTAATTGCCTCTGCGTGTGACCTGCCCTACCTGTGTGAAATGACTCATGCCGGTGGTGACTGCTAACCTGGTGAGCACGTGAGTCTTTCTCGTCCCCTCCCTGGCTGACCAGAAAGTCACCGTTCCAGCAGCGGGAAGCCAGGCCGCCACCACTTGGTGTCACTTACTTCATCCCGGCACTGGAGGACTGCGGGGTCAGTGTCCTTAGCCCTCGCCCCTCGGGAAGCAGCATTATCCGCCCGAGTGCAGCACAAGCGAGCTGTCCCCAGGGGAGAGAGGAGGGGCTGCAGGGAAGGTGCTTAGTCACCCGCCCACTGAGGGGTGGGTACAGGCTTCCCATCCCTTTGAGCCGTGGAGCGGGGCTGGCTTTGAGCGTGTCCTGGCGGCCCGGCCCGTCTGGCAGGGAGGAGAAAGGCTGCCGGCAGGATGCTTCAGAGCTCAGACGTGTCTTTGACCCGGTCCCGGCCGGGTCTGTCTCCTCTCCGCCTCTCCACTTGCACCCTGGCAGGGGGCAGCCTCTGAACCGTTCAGCAGAGCAGCGCGCGCATGCTGGCCTTTTGCTAGCTGTCTTTCATGCCAGGATGCTCCTGAGCCCGAGTGGCTCGGGCCCTCGTGAGAAGTTCTGGGAAAAGTGGATACTCCGTCCCTGCTGCCTCGGGTCGGTGGTGCTGCGGCTCTGAGAGGAGCCTGGGACGCTTCCGGCCACAGCACCCCTCTCCGGGGGCCCTGGTCTGGAAGACCTCAGCTCTGCCTGCACGCCTGCCGTGTGCCCAGCTGCTGCTGTGTGGGGCACTGCACGTCTCGTCACGCGTTCGATTTGGGCCTGAGGACACCGAATGACGCCTCTGCTCTCAGGGCACATGGCGGGGAGGCTGGGCCAGGGGATGGGGCGGGGGCCTGGCCCAGCAGGAGGGGTGAGAGGGGCATGGAACCGTTTGCAGGACACAGGAGTAGGGAGGGGAGCCAGGTTGGGTGAGGCCTCGGGCCACCAAGCACGCCCGTCCCTAGGACCAGGCTCTGTGTGGCGTGGGGCCCGTGAGGTCAGCTTGTGAAAGGTCAGGCCCTGTCCGGGGCTCCAGGAGACCCGGTGTGTGCCCAGGGCTCTTCTGGGCCAAGGACTAGGGCTCCGGCCCCGGGTCTGGGTGTGGCGGGACACGTGGACCCCGGTGCACCCCCTGCATCTCCTGCAGGCCCTGGTCGCCCTGCTGTGGGGCTCGGGCCTCCCCGACCCCCACGTTTCCCCCAGTGTCGTGGGCTGTGTCTGAGGAGGCCAGTAGAGCTGGCCCGGCTCTGCCCAGCTAGGGGCCCAGAGCAGAGCCGAGAAGCTGGGGCTGCCGCCGCCCTCCTTCCTGGGAGGGAGGCTTGGGGCCCATCTGGGGCTGGTGTGCTGCCTTCCTGGCCCCACCCTCTGCCCCTCCGTTCCCCCGTTCCCAGTCCTTGCTGGGCTCCTTCCTGCTTGGTCCTGCACGGCGGTCGGAGGGTGACCCTGGCCTGCAGAGGCTCTGTCCCCTTCTGGTTGCTGCCTGGTGACCACTGCTGGGGCATGAGGTGCGGAAGGCGGTGCCCAGTGAGCCTGGCTGGCCGGCGAGGCGCTGTGCCGGTCCCGCCTTCCCGAGGGGCCGGACAGCAGCTCAGAGGGTACTTGGGGTCCCGACCTGCAGAGACAGGAAGTCGGGGATCAGCCTTGGCCGCCTGGCCTGGGGAGTTAGGCATGTAAAACTCTGAAGCAGCTTCACTGCCTTCAGAAAACACACAGAACCTTTCTTTCCGTGTCACAAACCCAGACTCTCACTTTGGAAGGAGCAGCCCGCAGCCGTCCGCCTTGGAGCTGCTCGAAGCCCACGTGGGCCGAGGGCCGTAGGCTTTCTCCGCCCCTTCTGCGCTCATGTGCTCTTGCTTCCCGCGGAATCCTGATGTGCTGGCCCAGGCCCTGCCCCTGGGGACTCTCTCTCAGCAGGTCCCACTGGGCCACGATGAGCCAGCGACCTGGGGAGGGGCCCGGAGCCAGAGGAGATGTCACCCTGTGTCCCCAACCACTGCTGAGAGCTCGGCGAGGCCAGTGATCTCTCAGGTCCTCCCGCCAAGAAGCGAAACCGTTGGGTTTAAGTGTGTGGGGGCCGGGCGGGGGCGGGTCTCCGAGAGCCCGCGACACCTGCCGTCAGCTCAGGGAGGGGGAGGCTCCCTGGGGTCTGTGCCAGCGACAGCTCCACAGCTCAGTTTCTGGACCCGCCCGGTACCTGTGTCTGCAGCCCCTCTCCTGGGCGGTCCGGGGCGGTCGGGGCTCTGGCGGAGGGGTGAGCAGGAGGGCACATGTCACCGCGGGGCGTGCCAGGTGAGGCGGGGCCGGAGGGCCGAGGGGGGTCAGCGGTGCCAGGAGCTGGAGCAGGCGTGCCGTGCAGATCTTGGGTCAGGAAGACGGGTGACGTTTTGTTCAACGGCCCCTGCTTAAGAGTGCGGGAGACAGGCGAGTCACTACAGAAGTGTTCCGTGGTGGTGGTAGGAAGGTGGAAATGCAGTGTGAGCATTAGAGAGAAAGGGAGAGGGAGAGAGAGGAGGGAGCGTGCCACCGCCCACCGCCGCTCCTGGGCAGGCCAGGGGCGGGGGAGGGACCCAGAGGTGCTGGACCCAAGGTAGCAGTTAGAGAGTGGGATTTGTTGGTAGTCACTGCTGGTCCTTAGCGCCTGGCCTGCCCCACATGAGAGTTGGCAGATGTGTGACAGCCGCCACTGAGCCTGTTTGGTGTTGAGGAAGTGAAATATGAGTCAACCGCCAGGAGCTCTGGGCAAAAGGCAGAGTTGTGGGGAGGGTGGTGCTGGGGGAGGGGGTGGTGGTGCTGGGGGAAGGATGTGCTTGGGGGGAGGGGGTGATGGTGGGGGAGGGGGTGGTTCTGGGGGAGAGAGGTGTGCTGGGGGCTCCTGGTCCTCCCTGCTCTGGGCAGACTCACTGCCATCGTGGGATTGGTGGCAAAAGACCTTGGTGGCAGGGAGGGCTCAGGGCATGGTCAGGAAGGCACAACAGGCGGGGGAGCCCAGGGGGAGTGGGTGGCTTCTAGTTGGGACCACCGGGCTGGGCAGGCCGTGTCAGGCTCCACCTGGGCTGTCCGAGCATCTCTGTAAGCCAGACATCGAGAGCTGTGACTGTCGCGTGGGCGGGCCCTGGGGATCAGCCCCCACAGCCCCGTCTGCAGCCAGAGAAGGTGCAGAGGTGGAGCAGGGCGGGTCCGGGTAAGTCCCCGGGACCTCCGGCATCACCGCCCGCACTTGACGGGTGGGCGGCCTGCGGGTCGGCAGGGGCAGAGCCCAGGTCAGCCGTCCTTTCGCCCTACCAGGCCGTGCGGGTGCGGCTGGCGCCCGTGGGCTCAGTGTGGCCGAGGGCAGCCCGCTGGCTCTCAGGGGGGCCTTGACGGGCGAGTGCCCTGCTCTTGCCCATGTCTGCAGGTGGGCCAGGCTGCAGGAGTGAGGCAGGAAAAAGGGGCCCTGGCCTCTGGCCAGCTGCTTTTGGAGCTTTCAACAGGCCTCACACCTGGTCCCTCCTGCTGCATAGCCAGCTGCCACCTTCGGAAGATCAGCGATGCCAGAGCCTGCTCCGGGTACCCCCAGTCCCTCTGTCTCCTGGGGTCCCTCGTCATTGACTGCTAGAGTCAGACAGGGCTGAGCCGAGCCCGGAAGTGGCCTGAGCTGGGCTGGCGCGGAAGCCTTCCTTCCACCGGCCGTGTCTGGCTGGAAGCCTGGGGCTGGTGACCGAGCCTCTCCTAGCGCCCCTTCCCTCCTCCGGCGCAGGGCCGAGGCTGGAGACAGCAGAGCTCCCTAAGCATGGCGATGTCGTGTGTACGGTGCTGACCCAGCAGTGAGCGCAGCTTGCAGCCAGCACGCTGGGCAGGGGCCGGTGCACAGCAGGGGCTCAGTCTGTGCCCATGGGGGGCTCCAGGTGCTGCTTGATGTTCGGGGGCTCTGGAGGACCCTTCTGCAGCTGGGAGACCTTGTCCCGATGTCCCTCCCATCCTGCTGACTTCCCCAGAGCCCTGGAGCCTTGTTAAAGGGGACAAGCACGAGCCCTAGATGGGGAGAGGGGAGCCTGGGCCTTGGGCTCCGCCTCACATGGACCAAGGGCAGATGGCTGGTGGGGGCTGGGCTGGTTTGAGCCGCAGGCCTGAGGCTCCCCAGGGCACGCTGTTCTGTTGTCTGAACACCTGCTGGGGCTGGGGCATGTATGGGGGCAGCTGCCACCCCCACAGCAACCCAAAAGGGGGCTGTGTCGCCCCCACTGTGCAGGTAAATGGGCACCTGAGAGGCCCCAGTGCGGCCACCTGTGGGCACATGCCTGGTCATTGCCCTACGAGTCCACTCTTTTTGGTTTAAGTATTATAAAGGATCCATGCTGTCTTCTCTCAGTCGCCCACTCGGGAGCCTCATGGGTGGACCCCGGCTTTTCTCACCTGCCCACTCCTCAGGTTTCAGGGTGACCCACTTCTGCTCTGTGTGTGCAACCACGGGCCCCACTGTACTCTGCCAGGACCACTGTCCCCCCACCCCAGCAGCCTGGTGGCCTCCTGCCTCAGCCCCTCAGAGAGGCCTCCTGCATGCATCTTCCTCCCCCTGCACGCCTCCCTCCCCCTGTGGGCCTCCCTCCCCCTGCGTGGCTTCCTCCCCCTGCACGCCTGTCTCCACCTGCGCACCTCCCTCCCCCTGTGCGTTGTCAGAGCTCCCAGGGCCCCCTCCACGTGCCCCTCCCCCACGACCATCCCCACAACCCTTCTCACCATGTGGTGTGTGCTCGTAGATTGGGGGACCCCCTGTCCCCAACTGTAATTAAATTACAGTTAATTTCTGTAACTGTCTTGCCGGGTGGTCACCCCGTGAGAGCTGCGACCGCACAGCCCAGGGGCACCCCACCCACCGTGGGCCCCACCCCCAACCCCCACCGTCTGCACCAGCCACTGGGCAGCCTGAACCGCCTCGTACCCTCGATTCCTCTGAGTCGGGGGAGCTGAGCCCCGAGTCTGGCTCTGACGGCTCTGGGGGCACCAGACCACACTGGGGTGAGATGCTTGGTGGGAAGCTTTGACTGGGAAGTTGGGAGGCGGATGGGGGGCTGACTCGGAGTGGCGGGGCCTGTCCCAGCACCGTTCCTTCCAGTCTGTGCGTCCTCCAGAGCTGCAGGGTGCTGCGAAGGTACAGGCTCAGCGGAGGGAGATGGGGGGTGGCCCGAGGCAGGGCCCGGGTGAGTGCCACCAGCCACAGGGATGGGCAGGGGTAGGAGCAGGTCAGCGGCGGGGTGGGGGAGAGGCCACAGCTTTGTGTGAAGACAGCTGAGGATGGTGAAGGTTTCCGGTTTACAGAAACAGCTGGAGAAGGCAGGCGCCCTGGAGCAGCCCTGGGCAGGTGTCAGGGCTCCAGTCCATGATTGGAAAATCCCTCTTCATCTTAAACTCTCTCACCAGGGATTTAAAAAGTTAACATCACTGCTACATCAGAAAATCGGGGTTTGTTGGTTTGCACCCCAAATCCACTAGAGCTTCCCGAGGCAGAGGCCGATAGCATTGCCAAAGCCCCGGCGTGCATCCCGAAGGGTCCCCCTCCCCCGCACTCTGCCGTTGGCCAGGGTCATTGGTGGCATCCGGGGAGGTTGGGGCCAGCCCGGGTCTGACCCGGCTGCAGTCCCCTCCCGTAGGTAGCTGCAGGCCTCACGGGGCAGGGCCGCCGTCCCCACGTCCCCAGCACTTGGCCGAGGGCCGTGCACAGATGTCCAGGGTGTTGTGGCACATTGTAGGGTAGCCAGATGACAACGGTCACCCGAATCCAGATCCCATCCCTGAGGCCCCGCTCAGCAGGGCCACGGGGCTGGGGTGGGCAGTGCCACGGGTGGGTGCGGTCCCAGCACCCACGGCCCTCTCCCCAGCTGACTTAATTGACAAATTGAGTGTGCCGCTTTTGGCTGGGCGCGGTGGCTCACGCCTGTAATCCTAGCACTCTGGGACGCCGAGGTGGGCGGATTGCTCGAGGTCAGGAGTTCGAAACCAGCCTGAGCGAGACCCCATCTCTACTAACAATAGAAATTAATTGGCCAACTAAAAATATATATACAAAAAATTAGCCGGGCATGGTGGCGCATGCCTGTAGTCCCAGCTACTCGGGAGGCTGAGGCAGGAGGATCACTTGAGCCCAGGAGTCTGAGGTTGCTGTGAGCTAGGCTGACGCCACGGCACTCACTCTAGCCTGGGCAACAGAGTGAGACTCTTGTCTCAAAAAAAAAAAAAAAAATGTGCTGCTTTTAAGCTGGGGAGGTGCGTATTTTTAAATAATCGACTCCTTAGCTGTCTGATTAGAAGTAGTGGAGCAGCTGCCTGCCCTGAGTCAGTGAGGAAGGACGCCCCGCCGAGGCTGCGTGCGTGCTCAGTCACCCCGGACGGGCTCTGCGGGGTTTCCCGAGTGTCCTCGCCACGCGGTGGCATCTGCCCCGGGAGGACCCGAGTCCACACACCTGCGGAAGTGGGCTCCAGCCCTGGGAGCCTCTGGATTCTGTGGCTCAGCGGTGGTGCTAGTCCCGTGATGGCTTCGGCGCACTCGGGGTTCCAGAGTTCTCGGCCGGCCCGCGCCCTGCACTGCCGGGACGCGGCCGGCACCGCTCGGGGAGCGCCTGGCGTCCTGCCTCGCTGCCGGCAGTCAACTCTGCTGCGTCGAGTTCAACAATTTTGGCAATAAAAAAGAGCCCGTGTGACCTATTTATAAAGAGTTTCGGAATCACTTGCATGAATATTTTGTCCTAAATTCCGTATAATTAGAAGACTTAAAGCCCCACTCGTGATTATTTTTGTTCGCCAACATAACCTAAATTAGAACTCTCCATGTGGGGTTTCAAGAGAGAGAAAGCATTTGAACAAAAACATAAAAGGAATTGATTTTTATCTCCACTGTTCTCGAACGCTCGAGAATGATGTATTTGCCTAAGTGGCACCGGAACCTCATTGACGGGGATTGGATTTGCGGATCTTTTCTCTGTACCAACAGCGGAAAGGTAAATGTTTCGGAAACGTTGAAAAAGTTGTCGTAAGTTCTGACTTGGGGTCCCGATGAGCCATTGCTGGTTCTCCTGCCCGGTCCCTCGTTCCTGGACCCGCAGCGGGGCAGACGCTTGCCCGCCTCTTACCGGCTGGGCCGGCCACATGCGTGGCCAGTCGTGGGGACAGGCACGGGTGGGCCCACGTCCTTGAATGGGGCCGACTTCCGCGGCAGGGTGCCCGGCGCTGGGGCGGCTTCGCAGAGGGGAGGCTTGTGGCTGGGTCTTCGTCTTCCTCTTTTCACAGCTGGCACCTCCAGAGCGTAGAATGGGGTATGTCGTCGTCCTTGGGCCATGCGTGACGCGTTGCCGCCATTGGTCCCTGCGTGGTCCTCCTCGGTCTGCTGTTTGTTTAGTTGTTTAATAATGCAACGGGGGCTCTTGAGCTCGCCCTTGGGTAGACCCAGGGTCTTGACGATAGCCACCAGCTCGCCGGACATGCCCTCAGCCTACCCACCCACTGCTTCCTTGTGCATGCCTTGCCCTGGCCCTGTGCCACCCTGTCCCCTCCTGCGGCTCCATCACAGGGCCTGTGCCACGCTGTCCCCTCCTGCGGCTCTGTCTGCAGGGCGGGTGCGGCTGTTTCTGTGGAAGGACAGGCAGAAGAGGTCCGGGCAGGGTGGGTGGGAGGCGGTAAACGCATTCCAGGCCAGGGCAGGTATGCGTGTGCACAGGTGTGAGCGGCCAGGTGTGTGCAGGGATGTTGGGGGTGTGGGGCATGCAAGGGCAGTGGCCAGAGAAGAGCTGGGCCAGGGAGAGGCTCCTGCCTCTTTTGGGGTCCCTCGGCAGAGGAAGGGGTGATGCCCGTGGGTGGTGAGGGCCCTGCTCGGGGGTGAGCCCCAGGGAGGGCAGGTGGTTCGGGAAGCCTCAGGTGCAGAGACGGCCGGGAGGTAAAGCAGAGCTTGGCCTCGGGGCAGTTGGCCCTGGCGGGGGGCAGAAGTCTGGGCTGGGGGTAGAAGCCGTGGCTGTTCTGGGCCCGGGCAGGGCAGTGTCCCCTGGGGGTGGAGGGGGTGTTGGAGCTGCGGGGGGCACGCCTCCCCCTTTCTGAAGCACTTCTGAGCAGGCCAGCTTGGTCTTGTCCTCTGTGTTTAGGGGCTGGTGACCAGCACTTAGGGCCTGGGACCTTTCGACGTGAACCAGGTTTGTTTCTGCTGCTCTGAGTGAGATGCCGAGTCAGCACATGCCGTGCCCCTCCCTCGGACTGCACGCCCGGCCATGGGGTCCCCACCCTCCCCGCTCTGCCCGGTGGGCCCAGGAGAGCCCCTCGCCCCAGACACACTCAGGTTTGGGGACATGAAGCCGGGGCAGGCGTGCGCAGGGGCGTGTTTCAAGCTGTCGGGCCAGCCTTGGAAACTAGAGACAGAGACCAATTAACATAACAGGTCTCAAGCCTCAGGTTTCTGGAACAATCCAAGGGGTGATTTGGGGGAAGTTGGCCACCAGGATGGGTTTCCGGTTTGGCCACCCTTGGATGTAGGTGCCGCTTCTGACTGTGGTTTCCTGGGTCGTGAATCTTACTTTACTGCCGCACGAAGGGTCCCGCACCTGCAGGACCCTTATCTCGTAGCCCATGGGGCTGGCCCAGTGTCTGGAAGAGTGAGAGGGGCCCCTAGTGGTCTGGGCCCTGTGGAGCAGGGGCGTGGTGGGGGGTGGGCAGAGTGGGAGAGTCCTGAGAGGAAGGCAGGTTCGTTCCCGTCGGGGTGGGTCAGCCCTCCGAGAGGGTCAGCCCCTCTTCCTGCCCCGACACCCTGACCCCTCCTGGTCCCTGCTCCCAGCCACCAAGGGATCGGCTTTTCTGGCTAGTGCCCCACCCCCAAATCATCGTGGTCACCCCTGCAGCTGGTCAGGGGGCCGAGATGCCACCACATAGATAATACAGAGCCCGGCCACCTGGGCAGGTGAGCACCTGGGCAGGTGAGCACTGCACCTGACAGGTGCAGGGGTGGCTCGTGCAGGTCATAGGGTTGGCTGCCGAGCTAGGCCCTCCGGGTGGCAGGCCTTACATTCCCCTCTCTCCTTGCCCGGGCTACCTTCCCAGCTGGCCCAGGGGAAGGAACAGGACCTACTGAGGGGCTTGCAGGGGGCGAGGGGTCTGCCGTCCTGCGAGAGAGGCCGGCCAGACCCTGATGCTCTCCTGCTCCCAGTGTCGACCCAGTGCATTAGGATGGATTTACTTTCTCGAAATTCACGTTGTGGACACATTGTTGGAATCGTCTGCATAGTTCCAGATCAGCGGCACGCGGGGAGGGCGGAGCGCTGCCCGACTGCAGTTTCTGTCTACAGCTGCCGCCCGGGTTGACCGCAAGGACGCAGACTAGCCGGGCCCTGCTCCCTGCAAGCTGTCAAGGGCTTGGCGTCGTGTTTGGCGAAGTCACATTTATGAGGCTGATAGCCATCGGTTTCCACAGGCGTAAGTGTGGCCCGGATGGCAGATGTCCCAGCGGCCCCTTCCACAGAGCCAGGCTGCCCGGCTCCAGGACTGAATCCTGAAGCTGGCCTTGCCACCATCCCCTCTGGGGCTGGGGGCTGGGTCTCCTGGGTGCTGTGTGCTTGGCAAGGGCGCGGATGGTCGCGCCTCTTCTCGGTAGAACCAGGTGATGGGAGTTTGTTTCCTGTTGGAATTTGGAGATTAGGCCCTAAAGGCAGCCTTCTTTGGTCAACTTGGGGCCTTTTTTCCACCTGTCACTGAGACCTCCCCCCCCTTTGCTCCCATGGCTGCAGGGTTGACTCAGCCGCCACCTCCAGGTGAGAGTGGAACCACCCTTCCCAGGGTGGCCTGTCAACCTGCTAGTCTGGTCACGCCGCTCCACGCCTGCCTGCTTTCGATAAGTCCCGCCCTCCCCTGGGAATCGGCCCCTGGGCTGGCAGGATGCAGGTGGCTCTGGCTTCTGGGGAGCAGGTGGGAGAGGGTTCTCTTGCTTCTGGGCCTCGCAGGGGCCAGGCGTAGGTGGGCAGCTGGGCGCGGACCTGCTCTCGCTCTGTAACCTGTGTCCCTCCCGGCAGAGGCATGCTGCGAAGCAAGGCTGTTTGGAAGAGAGGTTGTTTTAGTTTAATATTTACAAGACTGGGTTCTTCCAAGGGGAAAATCATCTGAAGCCCCCAAAACGTGTGGGCATGAGAGGATGTGGTGAGTTGGAGTCTTATTTAGATCCAGAGGAACTTCATCGAGTGATGTTTCTCTCCTTTCTCAAGTTTCAGGTGATTTTCTGGTGCGGTTTTAATTAGGACAAGAACAGGTACAGTTCTATTTGCAAGTTACTGTTCTGGGGGCAAGTTTATATAAAATGTAGGTTTTTTTTTTTTTTTTTTTTTTGCGGGAGAGGGGGTGTTTACCATTTTCTGCTTGTAGAACTTGCCTTGAGGGTGCAGTGGAAGGTGGCATGTTCTGCTTAGTTGCATTTTTTTTAGTCCATTAGGGTTTGGCATTGGTGGCCTTTTTTGGTGAAAATTCTGGTGAGATGTTTGGGTCTCTTACGCTGCTTTGGTAAGTGGAGTCAAGGACAAATGGGCGGCGGGCAGGAGAGAGAGGGAGTCGGAGTTGCCCAGGATTCTCACTGTGGAAGGTGTGGGGCCTTGTCCAGGAAGGGTCCCGGCCTGGAGCCCTTCGAGTCACCTGCTTTCCCTAGTGTAAGGAAATGCAATGCCGGCGATTGGTTTGATTTGCTAGGATTTGCTGACTGCTGGATCCTGGCTTGTGGGTGGTTCCAGGTAGTCGAGGTGTGTGTGGGGTTCGCTTGGGGGCAGGAGCCCGTTCAGACGGTGGGGGAGACCCCGAGGTCGGCCAGGGCCCGGGGTGCAGCTCAGGGCCCCTCGAGGGGCCAGCATACCTGAAATCTGGAAACGGGGGCTGTGCTGAAAGCTGAGTTCTCAAGCCACGTGGGCAGGGAGGGGAGGACCAAGTGGGCCCCGTCCCCACGGCGCCCTTGTGAGCTGCAGCCCACGTCAGGCTGGGACTGAAAGCAGAGGAGAGAATGGGGCCGGAGCCTTGAGCAAGGGCTGGCGTGCACGGGAACAGGTCGCCACTGGAGACGGAGCTGCGGCCGCACCTGGAGGGCCGGGGTGGGGTGTGAGCTGGCCCTGCAGCCCCCTGGAGGAGGCTGAGCTGGAGGGTCAGATCAGGACAAGCCCAGACCTTGAGAGAGCCCCTGGCGCACAGGAGTGGAGTCTTGGCACCTGTGCGGACAGATGGGGTGGGCGGGGGCCCGGCTCGCTCTGCCGAGAGCTGCCCTGGCAGGGCCTGTGTGTGTGCGCGCATCTTTGCGTGATTAATTATGTAACGCGGAGATGGCTCTTGGCTCCTAAAACCTTCAGCCATTATTTTCATAGTTGTGCTTTTAGACGCTGATTTTTTTTTTTTTTAAGTGCAAAATTACCTAGCAACCCGCGGTTCACGTATTAGCTCAGTTCTCTGGTAGGAGAGTCTCAGTTCTCTCTGGAAGATGGAGAGAAGGGTTTCCACGGTGCGGCCGCAAGAAGCACGGTAGGCTGCACACGCCGAGGAATCTCTCAGATCTGTCGTGGTTGAGCAAAAGCATGCTTCGATTTGTAATTGCCTTTGCAGGAAAGTGGCCGGTGGAAGGCTCTCCCCACGTGGGGACTCTCCTCCCCTGCGAGTCAGTGAGAATCCCAGGTGTGTCTGGCCACCTGTGGCGCGTTCTTCCTGTAGGATGGTCCGGGAAGCGGGGACTGCAAATCCGGACCTACCTTAACGCCAGCAGGAAAGCTCGCTGTTTACAAAGTGATTTGTCAAAGGTACTGCGGAGAGCGGAGGAGTCCCTTAGTCATAAAAGCATTCGCCCCAAAGTATCTGTTCTGGAAATCGACTGTTTTATGCCTCGATTTCTTAAGGCCGGCGATATAGCTGTGCTCTTCTGCAAGAGAAAGCCACCTGCTAATAACTAGTTCCCGCATTCCGCACCTGGAGCTGTCACCCTGTTCTAGTGGCGGGATGTCAGGCCCCTGTCGGGGGTCACCCCAGAGTCCCAGCAAGGAGGGGCCCACTGCAGGCTCACACGGGGGCAGGTGCTGGCTCAGGGCCTGGGCTGCGTGGGGAGCCCAGGCTGAGTCTCTGGTCTTGCCTTCTTCCTTCTGGTTGCATCCTGCCCCATGGCGTCTCCTCCCGTGTCCCTGCGTCCCTTCCTTCCCAGGTGGGTGTCCCAGGATGGCCGAGCAGCCTGGCTCCAGGCTCGTGTGGTCCCTTTCCCAAAGGGGCTGTGATTTGCCTGCTGAGTTATTAGTGGTTTATCCGTCATCTCCGCGGGGTCCCCACCGCTGTGAGGCAGAGCATGCGATTGGCCGCGCCTCCTGCTGGGGCGGGTCATTCCCAGGGAGAGCACAGGGTCCGTAGGAAAGGAGGGAGAAGGGATGTTGGGTGACAGGCCCCTCAGTGGGTGCAACATGCACATGCAGGTGCAGAGGCAGGTGAGGGGAAGGTGGCCGTGCCGGTGACAGGTATATCCGTGAGCACAGGTGCCTCCGGACTGATGTGTTCCTTGTGGACGGAGAGATTCCTGTGGACTGTGGGAGTCAGGGAGGGCTTCCTGGAGGAGGAGCCTCACGTGGCCCCCTGGAAGGAGGCAGGAGGGGAGGGTCTTTGTAACCAACTGGGGTCCAGACAATGGTGGCTGAGGCTGCTGGGGACCCGTGGGGTGTCCTGCTGTGTACAGAAGATGGTTGTGACAGTGACAGTGACCTGGAGGCTGCTCGTCCTTGCAGGGGTTTTGCCCTGGACCTGAGTGCGAAGGGTGGGAGGTAGAGGAGGAGTGGGGTCGCACGCCTGCACTGGGACCGTGAGGCTTGGGCGGCACTGGGGGCGGCGTGCCTCAGTTTCCTCGTTCAGAAAGGGGTTGATTTCCATCTGCTGCAGGTGTGAGGATGAAGTGAGGTGGCCGAGGACCCCATGGCCCTCAGTCCGTGGCCTGCTTGTCCCACCATCCTCCAACCAGGGCCCCTCCTTGCACACGGGTGACCTGAGGACCAGGACACATCGGGGCAGGGTCCACACCTCCCCCTGCCCCTGGTCACTTTCCAAACCGCGGTGCCCGTCCTGGCGCCGGGCCGCTTGCTGGACTCCGGCCCGTTGCCTGCCCGGCGCCAGGGACCTGGGCCCCCCACTCAGCCTGGGGTGGGAGGCGCGGACACGCAGGCCCCTCGCCCACCCTCTCCTGAGCCGCGCCCTGGCCCGCCCTCTCCCCTCCCCCGCCCGCAGAGGCTGTGCCAGGCGCACTCTGTGGTTTGCTGCAGAGGTCACCTCCCCCACTCCCGCGCCCTGGACTGTGACCCACGGCCGACTGCGTGCCACGTGTGTGGGTCAGGGCAGGCGGTGCGGGGCGCGGCGGAGACAGACCCCGTTGAACGTGAGTGCTTCGGAGATCGGATCAGGACCGTGTCGGGCCGTGGCCAGAAATAAGGTGGGCGCCCCGGCCAGCCCCTTAGGGCGTGGTGTCTCTGGCCGTCCCTCGGCCGGCCTGCCTGACCCCTGGCGTCTCGGGCTGTGTGCGTGGACGCCGCCCAGGCCTGGGGCATGGTCAGAGGTGGTCTAGGGGGCTGACTGGGGTGGGGGGCCCCCCGAGGCCCCTGGAATCTCGGGGGTAGGCTGGTGGCTCTCACACTTTTTGGTCTTGTCTTGGACCCCCTTTATGGTCTTAAGTTGTTGAGGACACAGCAAGCCTTTGCGCACGTGGGCTGTGTTTACTGCTGTTCACTGTATTAGAGCTTGAAGCTAACGCATTAGAAAATATGTGTTAATTTATTAAAATATGCCAACCGTATTATGTTAAATAGCATATTTTTATTTAAAAAAATCACTATTAAAAAAAAACCAGCGAAGAAGGGCAGTGGCACTTCACGGCTCTTCCTTGCTGTCCGGAGGGAAGACAGCCACGGGGCCTCTTGGCAGCCGCCTGCTGCCCTGTCTCGGCCAGAGCCGCGGGGGGCAAGGCTGGGCGGCAGATGTCTAGGATCGTGACCAGCGTGGTGTGACCCAGGTGTACCCCAGGGCTTCCTGGGCCCCTCTGAGAACTTCTGTGTTAGGCACCAGGCAGGATTCTCTGCCGTGGGAAGGAGGGTAGTAGTTTTTGTTTTTTATTTTTTTTTTTTAAAGAAAGTCCTTTGTATTTCTTTTATTTAAAAAAATGTCATTTCAAAATTTAGTTTACTACAGAGCAGTTAATATATTCCGGATTCAGAATTCGAAAGAGGTTAAAGCTTCCGGCGGCTTCAGCCCCGGGGTCCCTGTGACCAGGGCCCCCTCCGGGTCCAGCCTTCACGAGGCCCTTCCCGGGCAGCTCTGGGCACGTTTCTGCGTGTGCGTCTCTCTGTTTTCCTCCCCTTCCCACCCCACCCCTGTTCCCTGCAGGTGGGCGCCGCCGTGCATGGGGCGGGGGCTCAGCGCGTGGCCCTGCCCCGTGGGTGGCCTCGGATGGGGGCTCCCGCCTTTCTCTGCTTTCACGAAAACAGCTCGGCTTGGGGCGGCCCTGCGCCCGCTCTTGCCACGCCTCCCGCCGGAGCCCAGGAGTCTGAGGTTGCTGTGAGCTGGGCTGACGCCACGGCACTCACTCTAGCCTGGGCAACAAAGCGAGACTCTGTCTAAAAAAAAAAAAAGAGCTATGTGTTGTTCCTTTTCTGCGAAACCGTCCACATCTTTTGCCCGTTTTTTCTACGGGGCTGTTTATCGACCTTTGGCCAATTAATCCTTTTGTGATACGCACCGAAGCGTTTTTTCCCAGATTGCCGTTTATCTCTGGCTGCTTACGGAGGTTTTTGCTTTGCAGAAATTTGTTTTTAATGTAACTCTGTCTTCTCCTGTGTTTCCTGTCTCCCCTGGAAAGGCCACGTTCAGTCCCAAGGTGATGAACGCCCCTGCGGCCGCACGCTTCCGCCAGGCCACATTCGGATCTCTGGTCCGGCCTCAGTTTGTTTAGGGAGGTGTGAGGTGCGGAGCCAACGTTATCTTATTCCAAGTAGCTTCTCGGGTGTTCCAGCATCCTTTGCTGAATAACTTATCTCTTCCCCTCCTGAGCACAATCGGGTCTGAGTCTATGTCTCTACATTCTGGTTTGCTGCGTGGCTCTGCTCTCTGTTCGTGGGCCGTCCACAGACTTTTTAAAAAGAAGAAATGGGGTCTTGCTGTGTTGTCCAGGCTGGTCTCGATCTCCCAGCTTCAATTAAAGCGCTTCTGAAATGGCTGTAAGCCCCATCACGTTTTAGTACGCGGCGGGGCTGGCCTCCCCTCGTCTTGCTTTCCAGAATTTCCCTGGCTGTTTGGCTTATTTGTTTTTCCTGATAAACCCTAATTAGACCCAGCTTGTCTTGGTTCCTCTGAAATTTTCGTTTTTTTTTTTTTTTGGGGAAATCATGTTACATGTATAGATTATTTTCGAGAGGATTTTTTCCCCTCTGTATCAATTGTGATAAAACATATGTAACAAAACTTACCGTCCGAACCATTTCTAGGTGGTAGGATGTGGCATTGCAGTGTTAGTTCGGTGCCATTTAAGCACATTCATATCGTTGTGCCGTCATCGCCCTCATCTAGCTCCAGAACTTTCTCATCTAACCAAACCAAAACTCTGCACCCGTTAAATACTGACTTCTCCGTTCCCCCATCTCCCCAGTTCCTGGCAGCCACTGCTCTACTTTCTGTCTCTCTGAATCGGCCTCCTCTAGGGCCCTCATGAGCTCAGTGTCACAGTGGCTGTCCTCTTGTGACTGGCTTATTCACGCAGCGTGATGGCCTCTGGGCTCCCGCATGTTGGAGCAGAGGTGTCAGCGTTTCCTTCCTTTTTAGGGCTGAATAATATTCCCTCGCGGGGACAGCCCACATGGTGTCTGTCCGTCCGTCCGGCTGCAGGGGACGATGGCCGGGTCGTTTCCACTCTCGGCCGCTGTGAACACAGGTGCGCGGGCCTCTGTGACTGCAGTTCTCCTGGACGTGTGCCCGGAAGTGGGATGGCTGGGCCACGTGGTGACTCTGGCTTGAGATTTTCCCGGCTCTGCGTCCTGTTTTCCCCGGGGCTGCGGTTACCCTGCCTGGCCCGGGAGCAGGAGGTCGGGCCCGCGTTGGCCTGAGAATGCAGAGGACCCGCTCTGCAGCTGGCCGCACCTCGCCTCTCCCCTCCAGCGTCTGGGGCCCCGGCCCCAAGCGGTCCTGGTGGCGGGCAGGAGCCAGGACACCCCGTGCTCCATCCCCCGGCTGTGACGTCCCCTCCCGAGCCTCCGTTTCCTCTTCGCGTTGAAAAGGGGGATCATGGTAATACCGTGTTTCCCCGAAAATAAGACCTACCCATAAAATAAGCCCTGGCAGGATTTCTGAGCATGTGCGCAATAGAAGCCCCACCCCGAAAATAAGCCCTAGTGACGGGCGTGGCCGCGCAGCCCATCTGCACAACCCGTGCATGTTGTCTCGGAGTGGAAAAGAAGACGAGCAGCCCTTCTCATCCGCCCTGTGAGAGCTCTGTGGCTCGACGTGAGAGATTGGGGCCAGTGGTTCTAAAGGAAATAGAGTCGCAAGAACTTCAGGATGGAATTCGGGGCTTAGAGAGTGATGATGATGTTCCAGAAGAAGACGACTTAACTCTATTTGAATAAATGTAGATGGTTGTACCGTACTTAAAAAAAATAACACATCCCCTGAAAATAAGCCCTAGGGTGTCTTCTTGAGGAAATATAAATATAAGGCCCTGTCTTGTTTTCGGGGAAACACGGTAGCAGCTCCTGGTTCCTGAGTTCCCAGCACACGGCAGGCCGGAGACGGGCGTGTGCGGGTCAGCGAGGGAGGCTCGGCGGGTGCTCGGCCTCCGGATTGCCGTGGATGGGTGGGACTGGCGCACTCCTGCCTGCGCTCTGCCCCCACGGATCCCGATCTGCCCGCCCAGCTCCGTGTCCACGTGGTTTCCTCCGGCGTCTCTGCGTCCCTGCCTCTTGCTGGAAAGGGACCAGTGCCCTTCCGAGGCCTTGCCTGCCCCCACCGGCTCCTTTCTGCCTTGTTCCGGCAAAAGGACTCTCTCTGCAGGTGCCACCGCTGCCTGCTTCCTCCTGCCGCCCCCTCTGTGTCCCAGTACTGGGAAGCGTGTCCAGCCGGTAGCGGGCGCTCGCTGAAGACTCGGTGGCTGGCCCAGTTGTCACTGTCACTGCCCAACCTCCAGCACCGCAGCCGCAGGCCTCACTGCCCGCAGCCTCACACCTCTGACCCAGGCCTGCCGGCTTGATGGTCCCGTCCAGCCTCCGGGTGCAGCACGTGGCTTGCCCACTCGTCCCGGCCCACGTGGCCTTGGGCCAGCGGGAGGCTCTTCCGGCCCACACCGGGCTGGTGGTACCTGGGCGGCAGGTGCAAGGCAGACCTTGAATGTCTTTGACTTTGCTTTTAAAATATTTGTTCTTGTTCGCTGGACCTTGAGTTTGGCAGCCCTGGGCTGCGGTGGCCGCCTCGGCCCGCCTGCTTTCGGCAGTCCTGTCACCTGCCGAGCAGGAGCCCGGGTCCACCTTGTCCTTGCCGTGTGTTGCTTTGAACGAGGAAGGTGTTCCCCGGCGGTGCCCTGTGCCCTGGGGTTTGGTCTGCCTGGGAGAGTCCCGGTGGGCCTGGCGGGGCCTCCTGGCCTCAGCTGGGCCACATTAAAAAAAAAAAAAAAGTAGAAGTTACAGGAAGGGGAGGTAGTGGTTTGGAGGCTCTTTTCACCGGAGGGGCTGTTAAGGCCTGTGCATTTGCTTTGGTGCTAGGTTTGCCCAGGGACGAGGAACTTCTTTAAAATCCACCTGACTCACCCATTCATTTGCTGCCAGTTCTTTATTATTATTGAGGTAAAATATGCATATATAATTTATCATCTTTACCATTGACTTTTGGTTTTTTTTTTGGAGACAGGGTCTCGCTCTCTCACCCAGACTGGAGTGCAGTGAGTGGTGTGATCTTAGCTCGCTGCAGCCTCCAACTCCTGGGCTCAAGCCATCCTCCTGCCTGAGCCTCCCGAGTAGCTGGGACTACAGGTGCACACCGCCATGCCTGGCTAATTTTTAAATTTTTTGCAGAGATGGTGTCTCACTGTCGCCCAGGCTGGTCTTGAACTGCTGGGCTCGGGCGATCCCCCAACGCGCCGGGATTACAGGCAACAGGCGTGAGCCGCCCCGCCCGGCCCATCTTTGCCATTGTTAAGTATACACTTCGGTGGTAGGTTTCTGTTCTTTTTCCTCCTCATCCCTCCCTCTCTCCTGCCCCTTTCTCTGGCCTCTGGCGACCACCAGTCTACTGTCCGTCTTCACGAGATCCACTTTTCAGCTCCCACCTGCGAGGGAGAACAGGTGGTATTCGTCTCTCTGTGCGCAGCTTATTTCACTTAACGTGTCGGCCTCCAGTTCCACCCCAGCTGCTGCGCAGGGCGGGACCCCTGCTCGTTCCCGGCTGGGTAGCATCCCGCCGTGCGCACGTGTGCGCGTGCTGCGTCTGCCTCACCCGTCTGCTGACGGGCCCAGCGAGCATCCGGCTCTGGGGTGCCTCGGAAGGTGCACAGGTGTCTCCTCCACGTGCCGACTTCCTTTCTTCCGGACACCCCCTGCGGTGCGATTGCTGCATTACTACGTGGCATTTCTGTTTTTGGTTTTTCGAGCAGCTCCGCGCTGAGATCCATGGCTACTGCACTGATATGTCCCCACCAGCAGTGCTCACGGGTCCCTTCCCGCCAGCATGCTATTCCCTTTTTTTTAATTTCAGCATATTATGGGGGTACAAATGTTAAGGTTACGTTTATTGCCCTTGCCCCCCCCCCACCTTGAGTCAGAGCTTCGAAGCGTGTCCATCCCCCAGACGGTGCACGTCACACTCATTATGTATGTATACACCCGTCCCCTCCTCCCCTACCTGCCAGACACATGTTACTCCTGTGTGTCCACTTAGGTGCTGATCCGTTAACACCAGTTTGCTGGTGAGCACATGTGGTGCTTACTTTTCCATTCTTGGGATACTTCACTTAGTAGAATGGGTTCCAGCTCTAGCCAGAAATATACAAGAGGTGCTAGATCGCCATTGTTTCTTTCTTTCTTTCTTTTTTTGTATTTATATGAGTTTTATTTTAATATCATTTTAATATTGAATATGTCACAAGATTTAATGACCAAATTAGTCATTTACATTTTTTCAAAGATGTCTAAATATGAAATTGCTAAAAATTCAAATACAGACAGCAAGCTACAAATAATATATATATATATTTTTTGTTTCCAGGGTGGGTAGGAATGGAAGACATTAGAAAAGGATGCTCCTGTTGGCTGAACAATGATCAGAATGAAAGAGGAATTCATTAAAATGACCCCGTGTGCAAAGAAATACTCTCGACTTTGAGATGCTGTTTTAGACACATCTCTTCCTGTACAACAATTTAAAAAACATTTTTTTTTTTTTTTTTTTTTTGAGACAGAGTCTCACTTTATTGCCCAGGCTAGAGTGAGTGCCGTGGCGTCAGCCTAGCTCACAGCAACCTCAAACTCCTGGGCTCAAGCGATCCTCCTGCCTCAGCCTCCCGAGTAGCTGGGACTACAGGCATGCGCCACCATGCCCGGCTGATTTTTTCTTTTTTTTTTTTTGAGACAGAGTCTCACTTTGGTGCCCAGGCTAGAGTGAGTGCCGTGGCGTCAGCCTAGCTCACAGCAACCTCAATCTCCTGGGCTCAAGCAATCCTACTGCCTCAGCCTCCCGAGTAGCTGGGACTACAGGCATGCACCACCATGCTCGGCTAATTTTTTCTATATATATTTTTAGTTGGTCAATTAATTTCTTTCTATTTTTAGTAGAGACGGGGTCTCACTCAGGCTGGTTTTG
>VSMD01068138.1:0-11685 GCA_008750895.1 Mirza zaza
ATCTGTATCCATATGTTGTCTTTAAAATGTATTCCAACGTTTAGGTAGCCTATTCGGACATATGAACTGGGAGATGTGTAGTCTGTGATATCAATTCTCGTATCACACACTTCAAGCAGAAGATAGGGGAAATGAGATGAATGCGATTCGACATGATAAAGTGTTCAGTTTACTATGCTTTGGAGATGACATGATGATTTCAGGACCACACCATCAAATAACCATCATACTTATGTTAGGTGTCAAAGAATGTAGTAATTCCTCTCAGGGATGTTGTTTGTGTTTCAGGAGAGAAGAGTAACTCTCAGAACACATGGGTATCAATATGAAAGCATATGTGTCCAAACTAAGTTGGAAACTAGAAGTAATGAAAATAATCCAATCTTTATTTAGGGTAAAGTAATGCCACTTTATAGTAATGCTACAGCAACACCAAAGCAGGTACATAAATTCTAGTACATATTGTTCATTCTACCTTATCACTGATCTTCCCAATATTTCGACAGCTTGGAGCTGCTTCTGGACACAAAACCTCATTCAAATCCAAACCTTGAGTAACTCTAGGTGACACTCAGCCAAGAGAGCTTCCCTACACTCTTCCTATTTATCCCCTTCCATGCTTATCATTTTGAGGACAAGCATGGCCTCCTGGGACTCTGTTTTCATTTATTTTTCACTTGCTTTATGCACAAAAGAAGGAAAGTCTTAGAACTGATCCAAAGAATAATAATGATTTTTATTTAGACTGTTCAGGAGAAATAAATCTGAATTATCATACACTAATCATATTCTCTGTTTTACCATGATCACATTAATAACTTAATATTAGGTAAGGATTGGCATATGTGGCAATTAATACAAGCGTTACAGAACACGAGGAATAGTAGACATGTTTGTGCAGTGAAACTCAGGAAATGCTCCTAAAAGGAGGAATGATGTCCGCTGGATCTTGAGGGAATGGGGAGATGTGAGAGCAGAGGTCAGAGAAGGCATCTCTGATCGTGGGAAGGAGGTACATGATGTCCCAGAGAAGAGGGAGCTGGAGATGGCATCCCTTCAACAGCCAGACTGTCTGACCTTCTTCAGACAGGAACGAAGCAGAGCTGGTACGAGGGTGGCACAGAAGTAATTCCTTTTGCAACTAGGGTGATATCAAGGTCTTTTGGGTCAACCAGAGATTTCAGGTTAAAGTTCTGTAAAATGGAGGTCAGGAATAAAAATAGCTCCATGCGGGCCAGTCCCTCTCCCACACAAATCCGTTTTCCTAAAAATAACAAGCAGAGAGGGTAGTTATTCCTTCTGTGTAGCAGTGACTGATAAAAACACTGTGCTTGAGACTAGAACAAATGGAATTCCTAATAACTCTTTGAAGAATGATTGGATGATGGAAGGATGATTGGATAGACAATGCACAAAAAGTGGACACATTTGTTGTCCAACTAACAACTGATCTTAAGGGCACCCTTCATTTAACAAATATTAATACTTATTAAGTATCAGCTCCATGCCAAGAACTCTATAAAGTATTCTCATATGAAAACTGATGTTTTGAGTTTCCATTAACATTTTACAAGATAGGGAATCAAGATGCCAGATGAGAAACACTGCCAGACAGAGCGTCTCTTCAGAAAAGACAGATTCTAGCAGAAATTAGAAGAAAGAAGCAAGAAGACAAGCCTACATCAGACAAGGGTTGGAAGGAGGAGTACCTGAGACCATGGGAGACATCACAGGAGGAGATCGTGGAGAAGAACTGGAAGCTGGGACCGCCGGAGCAGCCCGGAGACCAGAGAAAAGGGTAGGTGGATCAGCCGTTTCCCTTCCCCGGCATCTTGGACTGCTATTGGACTCCCCAGTGGGTGGAGAGACCTGCGGACACCAGCCCAGCGATGGCCACCACCAGTGAGAGGTAAGCCAGTAGTGGACACGGCACCAGGCTCCCAACTCCCTCAGGGCACCTAGTGTGCACAGACCCAAGCCTTGCGGCAGGCGCCATATTGCCTCCTCCTCCCCTCCCCCGACCCTACCTGCAGCTTCACAGACAGTCAATAGAGCCACCAGCCAGAGGCACCTACAGGGAACGGGACTTTCCCTTTTGGGGCCATACAGCTGACTAAGGGGAACTCAGACTGTGAGCTCTCTACCCACCAGCCCTTCCAGGAGCTGCTGGCACAGTGATCCCAGGAGAATGGGGCAGACCCTGAGCAGAGAGACATAGATCCAGCCTGGGCTCCCTGTGGGTGAATTGGAACTGGCACTCCTCTCCCTGGTGGGTATATAGTTTGAACTCTGGGACCCAGAGGTGAGACCTGCAGACCAGATCCCATGCACAAAGGTCTCGCATTGCCTGGGGCACAGAAGGGATATACGTGAATAGCCTACTGAGGTGTGTGTGACTTCAGGGGCAGATCAGCATCCTAGAGGGCAACCCTCCTCCCAAAAGGAGGCCGTGCGCCCAGCCCAGGTGGCGTTCCTGTGCAGGGAACCTCCCAGCCGGCATCACAGGCAGGGGAGGAATGGTGGCTTGTGGTCTGGCCTGCTGGCAGAGGCCCAGAAGTAGCTACGGAGTTGAGGATGGTGGAAAGAAGTGAGACCCGCTCCAGACTGTGGGTCTCAGACAGCCCCAACACCAGTGCAGACTTTCTGACTCAGTGGAGCCATTCCAGCCCCTCCCTGACAGCTTTTCCTGGATGCAGAGAACAGAACCTTGACCCCTGCTAGGCATTGGTGGTGTCTGAGGGCAGGCTTACCCAACCGAGCTCCGCCC
Source organism: Mirza zaza (assembly GCA_008750895.1). NCBI lineage: Eukaryota > Metazoa > Chordata > Mammalia > Primates > Cheirogaleidae > Mirza > Mirza zaza. The sequence continues at coordinate 2,768 of VSMD01068138.1, forward strand.
AGACTCTCCCCTAGACCAGCCCTCACTGAGGGGGAGAAAAGGACACACCTGGAAGTCCCAGGGCCCCACCCACCACCTGAGGCACTAGAATTCTCTCTATAGGAACAAGAGCTGATAACAGGACATAAAAACAATGGCCTAGCTTGTTCCTCCAAGCAAGTGCCACCTACTGACAGGGAGAGCATTCTGCACACCCTTTTCACGACACCTACTGACTCATTGTACAGGGAGTGGTCGAATCTCACCCACAGATACCACCTACTGGCTCAGAAACTAAACAAGGCGTGTGAATACCCAAACAAAAACCTAAAGAAAAGAAACAACAACTGATCGACATGGGAAGAAATCAGCGAAGGAACTCAGGAAATATGAAGAACCAATCGGAAAACACCCCCCCCAAAGAGGAGCCCCAGCCCCCTAGAAATGGACACCAACCAAAATTAGACAACCAAAATGACAGAAGAGGAATTTCGTATGTGAATCATAAGAAAACTCACCGACCTGCAAGAACAACTCAATAACCAACACAAAGAAACCACAAAAAGCCTCCAGGACCTAGAACAAAAGTTCACTAAAGAAATAGACACAATGAAGAAATGTTTAACCGAACTCCTGGAAATGAAGAATCAATTCAGGGAACTACAAAATGCAGTGGAAAGTCTCAAGAACAGGGAAGATCAAACAGAAGAAAGAATCTCAGAGATTAAAGATAACACCCTCGAAATAAATAAAACAGTCACAGAAGTAGAGCAGAGAAGCAAGAGAAAAGAGCAAAGCCTACAAGAGATGTAGGATTATGTGAAGAAACCTAATGTGAGGGTCATAGAGTTACCAGAAGGGGAAGAAGACAACACTCACGAGCTGGACAAGCTATTTGAAGATATAATAGAGGAAAATTTCCCAGGCCTTGCTCAAAATCTCGATATACAAGTTCAAGAAGCTCAGAGGACCCCTGGGAGATTCAATGCAAATGGGAAGACGTCATGACATGCAGTCATCAGACTGACCAAAATATCAACTAAAGAGACCGTTCTAAGAGCTGTAAGACGAAAGAAGCAAGTAACATACAAGGGAAAGCCAATTTGAATAACATCACACTTCTCTACTGAGACTTTACAAGCAAGGAGAAAATGGGGCCCCATTCTCACTCTACTGAAAAAAAAATAATGCCCAACCTAGAATCTTATTCCCTGCAAAACTAAGCTTCGTCTATGAAGGAGAAATAAAGACATTCTCAGACAAGCAAAGGCTCAGAGAATTCACCAAGACAACACCAGCCCTACAAGAAGTACTCAAAACAGTGTTACACATGGAACACCATAATAAAAACTCACGAATATAAAAACAACCAAAACCCAAAGATTAAAGGCCAGATGATACAATGGCTCAAGAGAGTAATCAAAGCAACAACATCCAATCCAACAGAATGAACAATTATCTACCTTACCTATCAGTTCTCTCAATAAATGTGAATGGCTTAAAATCTCCACTCAAGAGACATAGGCTGGCTGAATGGATAAGAAAATACAGGCCAAGTATATGCTATCTTCAGGAAACACATTTAACCTCCAAAGATGCATATAGACTAATAATAAAAGGGTGTAGATCAGTATTCCAAGCAACTGGAAGCCAAAAGAAGGCTGGTGTGGCAGTTCTAATTGCAGACGATATAGTTTAACAAAACTATATTGATATAAACCAACAAAAGTAGTGAAAGACAAAGAGGGTCATTATATAATGGTGAAGGGCACAGTTTAACAAGAAGAGATAACAATTTTAAATATACATGCACCCAACTTAGGTGCACCCAGATTCATAAAGCAAACCTTACAGGAGCTAAGCAAATGGATTAACACCAACTCCATAATCACCGGTGATTTCAACACCCCACTGATGGCACAAGACAGATCCTCCAAACAGAAAATTAATAAAGAAATAATGGACTTAAACAAAACTCTAGAACAATTGGGTCTGACTGACATTTACAGGACATTCTACCCCAAATCCAGTGAATATACGTTCTTCTCATCGACTTACGGGACATTCTCTAAGACTGACCATATCCTAGGACACAGTAAACCTCAAGAAATTTAAAAAAATAGAAATCATATCATGTATCTTCTCAGATGACAGTGGAATAAAAGTAGAAATCAACCATCACAGAAACTCACATTTCTACACAAAAACGTGGAAATTAAACAACCTCCTACTAAATGATTACTTCATAAATGAAGAAATCAAGATGGAAATAAAAAAAATTCTATGAAGAAAATGACAATGGAGAGACAAGTTATCAAATCCTCTGGGACACAGCTAAAGCAGTTCTGAGAGGAATGTTTATCTCCATAAATGCCTATAACCAAAAGTCAAAAAGATCACAAATAGACAATCTAATGAAACGACTCAAAGAACTGGAAAAAGAAGAACAGACCAGCCCCAAACCCAGCAGAAGAAGTGAAATCAATAAGATCAAATCAGAACTAAATGTAATTGAAAACAGGGAAGCTATTCAGGAGATTAATAAAAGAAAAAGTTGGTTCTTTGAAAAAATAAAGAAAATTGACACGCCACTGGCTAACCTAATGAAAAGCAGAAAAGAGAAATCTCTAATAAGCTCCATCAGGAACAAAAAAGGAGATATCACAACTGATCCCAAGGAGATAAAAGATATAATTTCTGAGTACTACAAAAATCTTTATTCAAACAAACTGGAAAATGTGGAGGAAATGAACAAATTTCTAGAAACACACAGCTTCACTAGGCTCAACCAGGAAGAAATAGATTCCCTGAACAGACCAATCTCAACAGCTGAAATAGAAACAGCAATTAAATATCTCCCTAAAAAGAAAACTCCTGGCCCAGATGGTTTCACACCCGAATTTTACCACACTTACAAAGAAGAACTAGTACCTATCTTGCAGAAACGATTCCACAACATCAAGAAGAACGGAAACCTCCCCAACACATTTTATGAAGCGAATATTTCTCTGATACCAAAACCAGGAAAGGATGCAACAAAAATGAAAACTACAGACCAATATCCCTAATGAATATAGATGCAAAAATTTTCAACAAAATCTTAGCTAACCGAATTCACACGCTTACCAAAAAAATAATCCATCATGACCAAGTGGGCTTCATCCCAGGGATGCAGGGATGGTTCAACATACGTAAATCTATAAATGCAATTCACCACATAAACAGAAGCAAAAACCAAGACCACATGATTCTTTCAATAGATGCAGAAAAAGCTTTTGACAAAATTCAACACCCTTTCATGATACGAAAACTCAATACAATATGCATAGTAGGGACATACCTAAAAATGATACAAGCCATATATGACAGACCCATAGCCAACATCATACTGAATGGGGAAAAACTGAAAGCATTCCCACTTAGAACTGGAACCAGACAAGGCTGCCCACTATCTCCACTTCTATTCAAAATAGTGCTGGAAGTCCTGGCTACAGCAATCAGACAGGAAAGTGGAATTAAAGGTATCCAAATAGGGGCAGAAGAGATCAAACTTTCATTGTTTGCTGATGATATGATATTATATTTAGAAAACTCCAAAGATTCAACCAAGAAATTCCTGGAACTGATAAATGAATTTAGTAAAGTCTCAGGATACAAAATCAATACACAGAAATCAGAGGGATTCATATATGCCAACAACAATCAAATTGAGAACCAAATCAAAGACTCAATTCCCTTCACAATAGCAACAAAGAAATTAAAGTACCTAGGAATATACTTAACCAAGGAGATAAAAGACCTCTACAGGAAGTACTATGAGATACTGAGGAAGGAAATAGCAGAGGATGTAAACGGATGGAAATCCATTCCATGCTCGTGGATAGGCAAACTCAACATCATTAAAATGTCTATACTACCCAAACTGATCCACAGATTCAATGCAATACCTATTAAAATCCCATCAGCATTCTTCACAGATATAGAAAAAATAATTTTACGCTTCGTATGGAACCAAAGAAGACCCCGAATATCAAGAGCAATTCTAGGCAACAAAAACAAAATGGGAGGTATTAATATGCCAGATATCAAACTATACTACAAAGCTGTAGTAATTAAAACAATCTAGTATTTGCACAAAAATAAGAATATTGACCAGTGGAACAGATCTGAGAATCCTAATATAAAACCATCCTCATATAGCCATCTAATCTTTGACAAAGCAGACAAAAACATATGCTGGGAGAAAGAATCCCTTTTCAGTAAATGGTGCTGGGAAAACTGGATAGCCACTTGTAGAAGGCTAAAGCAGGACCCACACCTTTCACCTCTCACAAAAATGAACTCACGCTGGATAACAGACATAAACCTAAGGTATGAAACTATTAGAATTCTAGAGGAAAATGTTGGAAACACTCTCCTAGACATCGGCCTAGGCAAAGAGTTTATGAAGAAGTCCCCAAAGGCAATCAAAGCAGCAACAAAAATAAATAAATGGGACATGATCAAACTAAAAACCTTCTGCACAGCCCAAGAAACAGTCATGAAAGTAAACAGACAACCTACAGAATGGGAGAAAATTTTTGCATCCTACACATCTGATAAGGGGCTGATAACTAGAATATACTTAAAACTCCCGAAAATCAGCAAGAAAAAATCAAATAACCCTATTTAAAAGTGGGCAAAGGCCTTGAACAGAAACTTTTCTAAAGAAGACAGAAGAATGGCCAACAAACATATGAAAAAATGCTCACCATCTCTAATCATCAGGGAAATGCAAATCAAAACCACAATGAGATATCACTTAATTCCAGTGAGAATGGCCTTTATCAAAAAGTCTCCAAATAACAAATGCTGGCGTGGATGCAGAGAGAGAGGAACACTCCTACACTGCTGGTGAGACTGCAAACTAGTTCAACCTCTGTGGAAAGCAATATGGAAATACCTTAAAGCAATACAAGTGAATCTACCATTTTACCCAACAATCCCATTACTGGGCATCTACCCAAAAGATCCAATAACACTCTAATAAAAGGCACCTGGACTCGAATGTTTATAGCAGCACAATTCATAATTGCAAGGCTGTGGAAACAGCCCAAGTGCCTATCAATCCAAGAATGGATTAATAAAATGTGGTATATGTATACCATGGAGTACTATTCAGCTCTAAGAAACAATGGTGATATAGCACATCTTATATTTTCCTGGATACAGCTGGAACCCATACTACTAAGTGAAGTATCCCAAGAATGGAAAAACAAGCACCACATATACTCACCAGCAAACTGGTATTAAGTGAGCAGCACCTAAGTGGACACATAGGTACTATAGTAATAGGGTAGTTGGCAGGGGCGACGGGGGCGGGTATATACATACATAATGAGTGAGATGTGCACCATCTGGGGGATGGTCATGCTGGAAACTGAGACTTGTGGGGGGAAGGGGGAAAGGGCATTTATTGAAACCTTAAAATCTGTATCCCCATCATATGCCGAAATAAAAAAATAAAAAATAAATAAAAAATATAAAAATAAAATCAGAGATTCAAATAAAAATAAATAAATAAATAAATTTGCAAAAAAAACCCCACAAAAAACATTTTACAAGAAAGCACAACTACATTCCTGTGTTTCCTGTTCCTGGTCTGACATTTCCATGATCTTTCCTTCCACACTTCACAGCTTCTATTCTCAGCTGAAACCATGCTTCAACTAAAGCATGTGTATGTTCTGAATGTTTCTCCCCCAAATGTTTCTCCCCCAAATGACATTTAATCCCAATGCAACAGTTTTAATAGGTATGGCCTTTCTGAGATCAATAAACTGTTCAGGCTCTGCAATCATCGGACTAATGACCGTGTAAACAGAGGCAAGGAAATTGTTTCTCCCCCTCTTGCTCTTTGTGTCCTCCCATCATGTGAATACACAAAGACGGAATGATCTAGAGGAATAGGCCCTAAGCACACACCACTCTTTCTGGTATGGATCTTGGACTTCACTGCCTCCAGAATGGTGCGTAATAAATTTCCATTATTTATAAATTACCCAGTCTTGGGAGTTTTGTTAGGGCATCACAAAGGGATGAAAACAGCATGAATCACCTGGAATCACACATCTCTGTTTATTTTTTACTCTGCTAAAATACGAATTTTGAAGACAGGCCTTGGGGCACTTTCCTTGTTGTGTCTGTCTCTACAACGCCAGATATAAAGCGGACAGACATAAAAGGCAAGAATGTAGATGAGGGTTTCATGTCCAGAGACCAAGCATACGCACTGCATGTGTAGATGCAATATCCAAGATATCTGATCATGACTAGATGAAGAATGGAATGCTCTAGAATCATTGCAGAGTATCCAGCCACATTCCTAATGTTTTCCTGACTCCATGACTATTAGGCAGAGAGTCCTTGATTTAGAGCAAATGTCCCATTCCTGTAGTTGATTACCTCCTTAAAAATGCCCTGCAATATTTTTTTCATTCTATTTTCTGCCTCCTTTGAGGCAGCTCACATGTCATTGCTGCTATTAAAAGATTTATTACTCCATTTTATGTCTCAATGTGGCATATGAGACAGCAAGGACAGGCATCCTCTCTCTGTCCCCTACAAATTCAGCCTGTGCATTTCTCTCTCAAAGCCCCAAACATACTGAATTATAATGATCATATTTACTCATCTGCTTCCTTACCTTGGGAGTGAACTCTTAAGACTCCTTTCTGTGTCTGAGGATACTTGTATCCCCAGAGCTCAGCTTGGGGGATGAGAAGCACCACATAGAAGACATTCAGTGAAGCTTTAGAGTCTTTCTCATGGTGGCAGATGAAAGAATGAATGAGTTTTAAGTTCTAGTAGGAGCTCTAGGGTACCTCAGTTATGCACCTAGTGGCAGAATTCAAACAACCTATACTTTCTCAATTTGGAAAAAATGAGCCAATTCCCCAAAACCCCTCTAATCTGGCCCAATAACAAGGAAGTATCATGAGAGGGGAACTACATGGGCATTGGGAGTGGTGCTCTGATCATGTACAAGAAACAACTAATTCTACAGGCTTCCAGAAGAGGCAACATGTAAGTTGCAACTGATCCCCAAAAGTAATCGTGTTCTCTGAAGTATTATGTAAAGGAATTTCTGTTACCTGCTGAGAAAGGCATGAAGTAGTCACTTTTCTTAAAGTTGCCACTCTCATCCAGAAAGTGGCCTGGGTCAAATATTTCTGGGTTGGAGAATTCCTTGCTGTCATGCAGCACAGATGTTAGGAATGGTAATACGGTTGTGCCCTGGAAACCACAAACATAGATAAACCAAAATATGAAAAAGTCATGGAATGGAAGAAACAATAGCGATCACCTAGTTAATTCTTTGATCCATATATGAGGAAATGCTGGTCCAAAAGAGCAGCAACATTTCCAGCCAGCCAGACTCAGCAATGAAAGACATAAGTTTAAGGCCAGTGCCAGTGATCATCCTAAGTGGCCTCCAATCACATCTGAAGTAATAGGTACTTGGGAACTTTGATACAAAACTTTCTGAATTCATTCACCTTATAATCAATCTTAGACCTTAGTGTCTGTCCCCACTTGCTGCTCTATTTCATCATTTCAATTTCACACATCTCATCCGTAGAGTGTGGCTTAAAATGGAAGTCTCTGTTGGCAGTTGAATGTCTGCATTGAGAGGGCATTTGTAATCAAATGTATGATCTAGTTTAAAAAAACATCTTCTGGGATGGTAACAAGTACAGCAACAACTATAAAACTATTGCGTTCATCATACCATGCAGTGTGTTTGTCTTAATTAAAAATATGTGGAAGATATTCATTACAGATTAATTCTAGCTTAGAAACACAGAAAGGATCATAAAATTAGAAAATCACCACTTTGTAAGAATTTAGGTCAGGATCATCAGTTCAGGCAACGATCATCCATTAGAGCTAAAACTGTGGGGTGCATGATTTGGGAAGCAGGACTTTTAAACAGCCTTAAAGTACAATGTACAATGCCATAGATTTGTATTAATTACACATAAAAAGCAGAATCTCTGCAATACAGATATCTGTTAGGTACCACCTTATTACCGAGGAACTTAGCATAATCAATAATGGCTTAAATATTTGAAATTTTACTAATCTCATTGATATTTCCCCTTGAAAATATTAACACAACCTTTGGTAATACTATTTTTAATTTTAATAATAATATGACCTGGCTTCAATGGAATTAGACTAGTTTATAGCATAGCAACTAGAATGTCTGGATGAATATGGGGACCATGTGATCGAAGACATTGCAAAGCCACTAAGACAAAAATTGGTCTCAAGATTCCAGAGACAGGAAAACATCAGAGAGGTAAGCTAACAGCTACAGTTAATTTTTAACTGTGTTCACTTCATGTCCAACCCTGAATCAGGGCAAGAGGTCTTACATCATTATGACTGCCTATGGGAGAGGAATGAATCCTTTCTAGAAAGAGATAAACATCTCTGATACTCTGTATTTTTTCAATTATACTCTCTGGTATTCAACCAAAAGTTGTTAGTTATTTCAAAGATACAACTAAGTGGTCACTAAGTGGTCAACTAAGAAGAAAAGTGTGGGATGGAAGGCAACAAAAAGAGACCCACATTTAGGTGGGTCCCTTTTTCATCTAATTTTTCATCTAATTTCATGAGACCAGCATTATCTTGGCATCAGAAATCTGACAAGAAAATTTTCAGGAAGTAACAACACATATGAAAACATCTTAGAAACATAAATACAGCTATGTGTAGACTTGTATATATTTAGAAAGGAGGGTGAGCAGAAGATGGCGGATGAGAAACACGGCCAGAGTGTCTCTGAAGAAAAGACAGATTCTAGCAGAAATTAGAAGAAAGAAGCAAGAAGACGAGCCTACATCAGATGAGGGTCGGCAGGAGGAGTACCTGAGACCACGGGAGACTCC
>VSMD01068152.1:0-11099 GCA_008750895.1 Mirza zaza
AATGGTAACATTTTGCAAAAATATAGCAAAATATCAAAACCAGGCAGTTGGTATAATCCATACAACTTATTTAGATTTCACTAGTTTTCTTTTCCTTTTTCTTATGCAGACTATCAGATCACCAGTTTTATATTCACACATTTTTTCTATACATGTGTGTATGTGTGTTTGTGTATGTATAAATTTTTTGCAATTTTATAACATACATATTTACATAATCATCACCACAAACAAGATACAGAACTGCTCCATAACTAGCCATACGCTTCCCTCATGTTACATTTTTAAATCCACATACCCTTTTTGATCCATCAGTTCCTAACTTCTGGCAACCACTAAACTGTACTATCTCTATAATTGTATTTAATGAATATTAAATAGATGGGAACATGAACATACTGCATGTAAACTTTTGCGACTGAATTTTTTTATTTAGCATAATTCCCTTGAGATGACTCCTAGTTGTATGTACCAATAGTTCATTCCTTTTGCTGAGTAGTATGTTCCATGACATGGATATACTGCAGTTTATTTAACCATTTATGCATTGAAATATATTAAGGTAGTTTCCAGTTTGGAGCTATTACAAATAAGCTGATATGAACTATTGTGTACCAGTTTCTATGGAAACATGCATTTTTCTTTATCTGGAATAAAATACAAGAGTGTGATTTCTGGGTCATATGATAAGTTCATGTATAGATCTGTAAAATACCACCAAACTGTTTCCCAGAGTGCCTATACCGTTTAACATTCCAGCCAGCAATGTATGAGTGAGCCAGCTTTTCTGAATCTCCATTACCATTTCATATTATGGATATTTTTAAATATTTAATTGACGAAAATTGTATATATTTATTATGTACAACATGTTTTAAAATATGTATATGTTGTTGAATAGCTAAATCAAGCTAATTAACATGTATTATCTCAAATACTTATTTTTTGTGGTGAGAAAACTTACTCTTAGCAATTTTCAAGTATACAATAAATTGTTATTAACTACATTTGCAATGTTGTACAATAGCTCTCTTGAACTTTTCCTCCTCTCAAAAGGAAATTTTGTGTCCTTTGACCAATATTCCCCATTCCTTAGCCCATGGTAACTATCATTACATTCTCAGCTTCTATGAGTTCAACTCTTTTAGAGTCCACGCATAACTAAGATCATGCAGTGTTTGTCTTTCTGTGCTTGGCGTATTTCATTTAACATAATGACCTCCAGGTTCATCCATATTTTCACAGATGGCAGGCTTTCCTTCTCTTTAAGGCTGAAAAGTATTCCATTGAGCATACATACCACATTTTCTTTATCCATTCATCTGTAAATGAACACTTAGGTTGATTCCTCATCTAGGCTATTGTGAGCAATGCTACAATGAACATGGGAGTGGCGATATCTCTTAAAAATACTGATTTCACTACCTTTGGATATGGATTATATGATAGGTTTATTTTTAATTTTTTGAAGAACATCCATATTATTTTCCATAATGGCTGTACTAATTTACATTCCTATTAACAAAGTAAAAGGGTTCTCTTTTCTCCACATCGTCATCAACACTTATCTTTTGTCTTTTCAATAATGGCCATTCTAACAGGTGTGAGGTGATATATCATTGTGGTTTTAATGTGCATTACTCTGATGATTAATGATAGTGAGCATTTTTTTAAATATATCTGTTGGCCATTTATATGTCTTCTTATGAGAAATGTTTATTCAGATCCATTGTCCATTTTTTAATTGGGTTGTTTTCTTATTATTGAGTTGTTTGAGTTTCTGACAGGTATGTAGTAATATCATATAGTCGTTTTAATTTGCATTCCTCTAATGACTAGGATGTTGAACGTCTTTTCATGTGTTTATTTACCATATATATATCCTCTTAAATTAAAATTTGTTCATGACTTTTGTTCATTTTCTAATTGGACTCTTTGATTTTTACTGTTTAGTTTGAGAGTTCTTTATTCTATATATGAATCTTTTATCAGATACATCCTTTGAAAATATTATCTTTCACCCATATAATTTTAATGATATATTTGTATGGTGTATATCCTGTGTTTTAATATTAAATTAATCTAAAACATAAATATTTTTTCTACCCTAAAACAATTCCAGTTTCTTAAAAGGTAGAACTAAAGCTAATTGGCACTCACATATTTCACAAAAAATATTTATTGCATAAAGACACCTAATAACACACTATTGATGGAGTGGTGAACAAAAAAATAACTGTATTAAAATAGACATTCCAATAACAAACTACTTCATAAGATTGTTATATTAAATTGAGAAAAAAATAAAATCATACACTTTCCAAGTATCTAAATATATTTGTCAGTTTTGTACCATACTTTCATATCTCCTCTCTTCCATTCAAACAGGCTTTCCTTAAATTGAAACTTTTTTTCTAAATTATAAAAATGTGATATGTTTCACCATACAAGCCAGTGTGATGCAATTCTTTGGTTTATCCTCATTTAAGTTCTTCTAATTTCAATTCAGGGTTTAAGTCTAGTTTAAAATGTCAGGTCATAAGAATCTAGGTGTATCCTTTAAATATGTCTATGTAGCTATACTATCTTTCATTTTTGGGGATCCAATATTTAGATGATGCAAGCCCCTATTTTACTGCCTTTAAACTGCTAGCCATTTATTGATCCACTTGGGATTTAATTGCTTGCTCTCAGTAATTGTTCTAATCAGAACAGTCAAGATCACTTCACTACTCCTAATTCCAGTGGAGTCAAAGAAATTAGAGTTGCAAATAACCTGTTAAGTCACTCTTTTAATCTTTTCTCTAGGCAGGGTTATTCCCTATAGTGTTTTTTTTTTTTTTTTTTCTTTTCATTTCTATTTTTCTATTTTTCTTTTTTTTTTTTTTTGCCATTCTAAACCATAAAGAGGTTCAATAAGTGTGTCTTCTAATGCTACCTTTCCAAGGCTGAACATAGCAGAATGTCTCTAGGCGGAATGAAAATCATATACTTTTACCAATATCCAGTCAGAAATTCTTCTAGACACAAACCATGATGGCTCTTTTTGTCAGTACTCCATGACATTTTCTGAGTTTGTGATTGCAAGTTCAATAGTGAGAGAGGACCTATGTTTCTTCCACGAATATCTTTTCTTGCTACCAACTTCCAATTTAATAAGAAACTTTATTAACAGAACATTTGTAGCAGTTATTGTGATGATAAAGTTATGCCACTGGGAAAGAAAGAAAACTCAGACAATTGTCTGCCATTTATATTCACACCAAATTTCTATTTTCTGAGTCACTTTTCCTAGACATAGGCCTCCTTCTCCTCATGAAAGTTAGTGATGTAGGAAGTCAGGAATGGAATATAATTTGACTTTAAGTACCTCATTTAGGAATGGTATGCCATTGTTGTTTGTAAGGTACTGCCAAGTATCTTATTATCCTTATAGTGATGAGGTGGAATGGAATGGATTATTATTTATGCTTTATAGATGATGATATTGAGGTTCTGATTTAGAGTGCTTTAAGTTACTCAAATAAACACATTCTCAAATGCAGTTACTTTGACAAAATGTGAACTCCAGAATTGTAACACAGACACTTATTTTTTAGGGCCCATTATGTGCAAAAGTGATTCATAGCACTACCCTCTCCTAGATTTCCTCCTGTCACATATTCTATTTCTTTTTAGTATCCTTTTTGAGGATATCCTCTGTATTTCTTAAGTTTTAATACTTTTTTAGAGAAGGAGTTACCACATTTTGCTGCATATTTGAATCACTTGTAAAGTTTTTAGATATCGTGATGAGATCATGATCATACTCATATGATCATATCATGAGATCATACTCTACAGTAATTAAATCCAAATATCTTGAGGAGAGATCTAGGACTCAGTATATTTTCTTAAATGCCTCAATTGAATCCAAAGTCAGCCAAGTTTGAGAACCACTATTTTCAATTTGTATCCTAATCACTCTTATTGCTCTACCTTCAGTCACACAAGTCAGCAAAAATTTAGTACTTCATCAAACAGCAAGGATTTCCTCAGCTGATAGCTTTGAGATAGCAGTGTAAGTTAGTGAAGGACCTCTACTCTTTTCAACTTCCATCGCCATTTCACAATTAGTCCACTGGGGTAAGGGACAAGGCTAAGAATGTGCACATATAACTTCTACTTTTATCTCATTGATCAGTTATAATAAGAGCAGATAGATGTGTATAGTTTTAGCTAGATAGCCGGTACCTGGTTAACACCAAGAGGAAAGAAATTCTGACTCTGGACAAGACAAGTCACAAGGACCTGGATTATACTACTGCCTGAAATAACAACAACAATAACAAACTGACGAAACGTGAGACAATGGTTCGTGAAACACTCAAAGTGTATAAGAAGGGCCTAAGAGATGTGAATTAACCAAAGTCAACCATACAATCTCCCTAGATTACTGTCTTGACAGAGCTCCAAGTTTTCCTGTATCTAGATGGGAGGGGTAATCCACCCAGAGCCAGGAATATTCCCAGAGTTGGAAAGATGAACCCAAGAATCAGGAGAAACTAGAATTTTCTAGGCAGTTAGATTTTGCAGCTCAGAGTATCAAATGGAAAAATATGTATATTTTTTTCCATATGACCTAAACATTTTTAAAAGATAAATGACTATGTACAATCATTATAATAATATATTGCAGAATTTAAAACAAACAAAATCATAAGGCATGACAACAATAGTGTAAGTAAAGAAGGAGAAAAATTAGAAGGTGTTACAATAACACCCGAAGGTAGACTATCGTAAGTTAAAGATGTAGACTATAATATTAAAGCTACAATACAATGACGAAACAATGAGTTATAGCTAATAAGACAACAAAGGAGATATGATGGATTTATAAAAGTATTATATTAATCCAAAATAAGCAAAATATAGAAAACAATAGATGAAACTAATGTGAGTTTTGATATTGCTAAACCTAACAGTATCAAAACTCATATAAATGGAACTGGTCTGAATATCTCAAGAATGAATACCATTAAGATAATAAAATATTTTATAACATTTAACAAATCCTTCCTTGCTTAAAACTTTTTTTTTAACTTCAGAATATTATGGAGGTATAAATATTTAAGTTACATATATTGCCTTTGCCCTACCTGAGTCAGAGCTACAAGTGTGCCCATCCCCCAGAAAGTGATGAACAGAAACTTTTGCTTAAAACTTTTTAACGAATTTTCTTTACTTTAAGGTTAATTTTCAAAATACTCATTATCTCCTACAAGATTCTATGTGATCCAACCCCAAATCTCTTATTTTAGGTTTATCTACTATGACATTCTTCTCTTCTAACCAACCTAAATTTAATTTTACTGAGATGTTACATGTTCTCTCCTACCTTAACCAAAGTAAAGTTTCCTCTTTCCAAAGTCTCTTTCATATTTAAATGAAAGGGAATGGAAATCTTTGTAATAATTAAATCTTACACAGGCCCAGGGTGTCACTGTAGACTCTTCTTTCTCTAGGGCCTGACCCTTAGCCTCTGTGCTAACTGCCCCTCCCACTCATGTCTATATCAATCTTTCCTGTTTCTAAGTGCCAGGAAAGAAAGTAGGCTGATTAAAAGTCTTTTTTTGTACCCTGGAGGATACATTGTTTTTTGACTTGATCTACGGTTTTAGCAATAGAGAGGATAGAGATGACACATGATAATATCTAATATATTGGGACGTACAGTCAAAGAAAATTGGTGATATTTAGATATGGGGGTGAGGAAAGGAGCACTGTCAAGAATGTGTTGTCACATTTTGTCCTAATTACCTGTTTGCTTGTCATTATTGCTCAGTATACTACAAATTCCATAATGATGAAAAATATTAGTAACCCCAGACTTAGCATATTGCCCAGTGCATAGCAGACATTCTTTAAATATTTTAATTGAAAAATTGAATCCTCACTGCAGTCCAGCACATTTTAATTGATAATTCCTATTAATAAGTAAAGAAATTTACCTAGAGAAGTTACATGACTAGGACTTAGCGTAATCTAGGATACAGTTAAGAATATAGTTCCCAGGGTCACACATTCTAAATTTAAATTCTACTTCCACCACTATCAAGCTGTATGAATGTGGGCAAGTTACTTTCACCTCCTATAACTTGATTGCCTCTTTCATAAAATGGTGATAACATTATAAGTAGGTTGTAGGGAGGATTATGGAATACAAGGGAACTATTAATATAATGTCTGACCAGAAGAACATACTTAATAACTGTGGTATATGTATACCATGTAGTACTATTCAACTATAAAAAATAACGGTGATGGTGATATAGCACCTCTTGTATTTTTCTGGATAGAGCTGGAACCCATTCTACTAAGTGAAGCATCCCAAGAATGAAAAAATAAGCACCACATGTACTCACCAGAAAATTGGTTTCACTGATCAACACCTAAGTGTACATATAGAAACAACATTTATCGGGTGTCAGGCAGGTGGGAGGGGGGAAAAAGGGATACATACATATATACATACATATATAACGAGTATATACATACATAACGAGTGCGATGTGCACCATCTGGGAGATGGACACACATGAAGCTCTGACTCCCGGGGGAGAGAGAGAAAGGGCAATATACGTAACTTTAACATTTGTATCCCCATAATATGCTGAAATAAAAATAAATAGATAAATAACTTTATTATTAGTAGTAGTACTATTATCATCAGACCAGTATTACAATCTTTATTGTAGAAGGTCACCTATCTAATTAGAAGCTGATCCCACAATTGAACTCAAGCTTTTCTGTTGCTTCTACTACAAATGTTTTTTTTTTTTTTTTCCTCGAGACAGAGTCTTGCTTTGTTGTCCAGGCTAGAGTGCCATGGCTTCAGCCTAGCTCACAGCAACTTCATACTCCTAGGCTCAAGCAATCCTGCGGCCTCAGCCTCCCAAGCAGCTGGGACTACAGGCATGAGCCACCATGCCTGGCTAATTTTTTTCTATATATATTAGTCGGCCAATTAATTTCTTTCTGTTTATAGTAGAGACGAGGTCTCGCTTTTGCTCAGGCTGGTTTCAAACACCTGAGCTTGAGCAATCCGCCCACCTCGGTCTCCCAGAGTGCTAGGGTTACAGGCGTGAGCCACCACACCCAGCCTCTACTACAAATTAATTCATTATAGCATAGCATGAAAAAATATTCAAATACAAAATTTTATTATTTTCTTTTTTTCCACTCCACCTATGTTTCTCTTTGAGATCTTTAAGTACTTTGATTCTAACCTCATTGATGATTTCAACAACTTAGAGTTTAATCACTTCTTTATGACATCATGGGTTTTTACTCTGCAGATTTATAGTACAGATATCGAACCAGTTATGAGCCTATGATGATTATTTTGGGGAATGTTTCATTAATATTAATAAATGACAGTTGCATTATCATTTCTATGACCTTCAACTTGCTTTTAATCTATGTACTCTTCTCTCACTTCAAAATCAATTTTAATTGATTTAACAAGTACGTTTAGAAAAATGACATACGTTTAGAAAAATGTTAAGTATTATTGTATAATATACATATTAAACTTGCTAAATTACTTTCAAAGAGCTTAGCCTAAGCATTGGATATTAGAGAAAAGAAAATTAATAATATTAGTAAATATGCACTATTTCACTTAAAGTTGTTTCAGTTTATATATCTTTTGAAATAGATTTTCTCAAACCAGTACATATGTTATTCAATGGAACTTTAGGAATCTGCATTCATATTTCTAGGTCACTAGGGTGTCATTTAGCAAATCATTATGTCAGCCCACTAAATAGTGTTTTAATGGCCTGTAAAGACCATAATTGGGAAAGGGGAAACTTTTAGCCCCTGCCTGAGAGGAGGATTACACCTATGACATATGTTATTGAGACTTAGCTAAATCAATAGCAGTAACAGTGATATTTCACTAACTTTACTATAGGGAGTGTTTTACTTAAATTATAGAAATAACATTTTCAGCAAATTATTTAAATTTTACTTCAAGGATATGCTAAAGTGATGACCAAAATGCTTCTTCAAATACCCTTAAAGTTAATTTGACCTGTGAAATAAATAAGAGGTCTTAATTACACATCTCAAGTCAAGGAAAGGAAAACATTGTTCTGCAACAGGCTTATCAGAGATGCCAGTGAAAATTCAGAAGTGACTATCTTCCTAAATAATTATAGAAAATCAATATGTAAGTCATACATTGTCAAAGCAATTCTTACAGAGCATTGCTAACAAGTCTTGTTATTTTAACTGAGAAGAAAAACAATTTAGGGAGAAATTAATTGATTATTTCAAAGGAAACAAAAATCATATAGTGATAGCATTTCAAATCACCAAGAAAGGGGAAACAGATATTGGCAATAAAAAGAAAGAAGATTAGAAATGTGTATTTAAATGAATTTATGAAACTCTTTGGAGTGCTTCTTGAGAAGATTAATGAAATATAAGTGCTCTGGAAAGGTAAACATTTGCTAAAGGGATGATTTTAAAGACAATTTTTGATACCAAAGACATAGAAAAGGTAAGCATAATCACATAAGATGTGAAGTAATTATTTCTTAAAAATAAAAGGCCAAGTTATCAGGGGAATGAATGAAGTCTTAACAAGATATATTTAATGCAGACCATATCAGTTAAAAGTGAATTAGCTTGAAAATTTTCTTGGTTTAAGGTTGAGCTATGTTATATGACATATAGTATAATTAATACTTGGTATTATAAAATGTTTGTGACCAGCAAATGAATGTTTAACATCATTCAAAATAATCTTCAACTTTAACAACATCATTTACATGTTGAAGTCAATGATACAAAATACAAATACTAGAAAACATCTCAATCTGGAATAATTAAAAGAAAATATAAACAACAGCAAATTATAATTTCACTGCAAATTTAACCATAGTACTTTTAAAAATTTGCAGTAATTAAAATAAGACCGTTAAATTATGGCCTAATAGAAAACTTTAAGGATTTATAATAAAAAAGAATGTTGCAGATAAAGTTATTTTTTTGTATAAAAATATTTTGTTTATAAGAGATTCCTACAAGATCTTATTTATATTATTTATGATTTAGCAACATAAAGAGAACAATAAATATCAGCCCATTTTAGTCCTATTTATGATATAGTAACTGAAAACAAACATAGCTAGAACTTTTATTATATGCTAAGTATTGAGCTAAATGCTTTAAATATATTATCTCTATTAATCCTCTCAACAGTGATGTATGGTAGCCTGTATTTCCAAATATGTATAATATGCACAATATGCCTATATATAACTATATACATGTATGCGTGTATATATCTATACTAAAATGTATCTTTCTCAATTAGAAATAGTTGTTTTAAAGACATTTTTAACTACTTGTTTGATCAAGTTAACATAATTTTACTTTTTAAAAATATTTATTATGATAACTAATTCACATTAATATATTTCATGAGCATGAAGTATTTTTCTTTGGAATGACAATGCTAAGCTGTCTTTTTATAAGTAGTTAGAATATATTTTTCCCAATGTGGTTATGGTGGTTACCTCTAGGTAGAGGTTATAGAAATTTTAAGTTTATTTTGTATTGCTTTTATAATCATAGACAAAAATTAATTGGTACTAAAATAATCTACAATGTGACATAAATACATACTGGACATTCATGCTCTCACAGCAGACATAATAACAGTCTTACAAAATATGAACTTGAATGGAATGGATCTTTTTGAGACAAAGGGGCCTGGGCACACATTTAAAAGGTGATGTTTAGCAAGTGCCATTAGCAGCTACAATTATACATGCATGTCCTTGAAACTATTGGATATTTAGGTTTTCATTATTAACAATGCATACATGCAATGATCATCTTTTTCATTAAATATTTAAAACAGCATTTCTCTGTGACACAGATGCTGGAAGAACTTTCAAGAGAAAAGCTACTTGGTTCACCTCAGTGCACTTCTGAGAGTGGGACCTGGCAGGTATTGCTTTGGGCACTGCTTCAGGTATTGCCTTAGGCATTGTTTTAGGCACTGTTTTGGCCATTGCAGCAGCATTGCCTGAGTCAGGAAGTCTCAAAACAGTTTCAAATTACCCTGATCAGAACGGGATGGAGCCAGGGCAAGTTTCACCTGGTTAGAACCAAGATGGTGGAGAAATAGAGAGTGTCACCCTGATTCCTAGAAAAAACTGCCCCTTTCATGAATATTCCTCCCCTTGTTAAGGCTATAATTAAGCCGTTGCTTAAAAAGAAGGACCAGGGGGCCAGTTCTTTTTTGCAGGGAAAACCAGCCACTGCTCTGTCTGTGGAGTAGACTTTCGATAGTTTCTGAATAAATCTCACTTTCACTTTAGGCTGGCTCCTGAATTCTTTCTTGCTAGAAGCCAAGGACCCACTTGGCATTGGGAGTCACTGTCCTGTGTCACTTCCACCACAGCCAAGCTCTAATTATAGTTTCCTCTTTTTAGAATTAGCCCTTGAGCTAAAGTTCTTCTCCCCTATTAATCATTTGCCCTCTATGGTCATTTGTCCAAGTCTACATAAAAAAAAAAATATTCATTTTATGAAGAAGTCCCCAAAGGCAATCAAAGCAGCAACAAAAATAAATAAATGGGACATGATCAAACTAAAAAGCTTCTGCACAGCCAAAGAAATAGTCATGAAAGTAAACAGACAACCTACAGAATGGGAGAAAATTTTTGCATCCTACTCATCTGATAAAGGGCTGATAACTAGAATATACTTAGAGCTCACGAAAATCAGCAAGAAAAAATCAAATAACCCTATTAAAAAGTGGGCAAAGGACTTGAACAGGAATTTTTCTAAACAAGACAGAAGAATGGCCAACAAACATATGAAAAAATGCTCACCATCTCTAATCATCAGGGAAATGCAAATCAAAACTACAATGAGATATCACTTAACTCCAGTGAGAATGGCCTTTATCAAAAAGTCTCCAAATAACAAATGCTGGCGTGGATGCAGAGAGAGAGGAACACTCCTACACTGCTGGTGGGACTGCAAACTAGTTCAACCTCTGTGGAAAGCAATATGGAGATACCTTAAAGCGATAC
>VSMD01068154.1:0-26427 GCA_008750895.1 Mirza zaza
AGTTCGAGACCAGCCTGAGCAACAGCGAGACCCCATCTCTACTATAAATAGAAAGAAATTAATTGGCCAACTAATATATATAGAAAAAATTAGCCGAGCATGGTGGCACATGCCTGTAGTCCCAACTACTTGGGAGGCTGAGGCAGCAGGATTGCTTGAACCCAGGAGTTTGAGGTTGCTGTGAGCTAGGCTGACGCCACGGCACTCACTCTAGCCTGGGCAATAAAGTGAGACTCTGTCTCAAAAAAAAAAAAAAAAAAAAAAAAAACAAACCTGTAACCTTGCACAAACGCCATCATCTTACACAAAAAAAATACTTGTGCGAGGACATCTGCCCAGCAACTGCCTGTCCAGCTTCAGACTGGCATCACCCTTGTTATTGCTCTTTGTATCCAAGGGTAATTACTCCAAAACAATTACATAATCCTCCTCATTTTTTCCTTTAAAAACATGTCTTCCTTTCCCTCCCTGAATACATACATAGTTTACTATGGCATGTGCATTCACATTGCAATGCTCTATTCCCAAATAAATAGCTTTTCTTTTACAGAGCCTCTCTCTGTTTATTTAGGTTGATACAAGAAAAGTCTTGAGGATGAAAATGGCACATTCTGAGGCTAGCAATCTCTGTGGTAAAGGGAGCCATAATTATTTTATATCAGGAACTAAGGATGCTGTAGCTTGAAAAAGGAAATATATAGGGGAAAGGAGTCAAACATCAGAAGAGTTCTTTTTTTTCGGAAACAGTCTTGCCTTGTTGCCCAGGCTAGAGTGAGTGCCATGGCGTTAGCCTAGCTTACAGCAATCTCAAACTCCTGGGCTCAAGTGATCCTCCTGCCTCAGCCTCCTGAGTAGCTGGGACTACAGGCATGTGCCACCATGCCCAGCTAATTTTTTTCTATATATATATTAGTTGGCCAATTAATTTCTGTCTATTTATAGTAGAGACGGGGTCTTGCTCTTGCTCAGGGTGGTTTCAAACTCCTGACCTCAAGCAATACACCCGCCTCGGCCTCCCAGAGTGCTAGGATTTCAGGTGTGAGCCACCGTGCCCAGCCCAGAAGAGTTCTTATATGGAAAACAATTTGACTTAGTTTACCTCCAAGGGGTACAACTAAGACTATTGGGTAAGAGCACCAGGGAATATAAATTTCTGCTCAATATAAGGAAGATTTTTTATTTTTTTCTCTTAAAAAACTAATCTCATTTCCATTATGGAAAAAAAACCCATGTTCAGAATAAAAATATAGATAGACAATAACTCAAAGAATCATAATCCAAAGACAATTGCTCGTATCATTTTAGTGTGTTTCCTTCCAGTTTTTTTCTACACTAATTTTTAGTTTTCCAAACAGTGTGATTTCACTCTATACATACCATCATCTTCTTCTTTTTTCCACTTAATATCAGATCATAACATTTTTCCACTTTCTTACCAACTCTTTTTAGGCATCATTTTCAATAGCTGTATAATATTCCCAAAGGGATACAGCATAATTTTCCTAAACTTTTCTCTGTTGTTGGACAACTAAGGCATTTTCAGTTGTTTCACATAATATTGCAATGAACATTTTTGTGTCTAAAGCCTTTTCTGTATTTAAGGTTATTTCCTCAAGACAGATTACCCAAAGTAGAGTTATGGGGCCTAAACAATAAATATATAGATACTTATTAAATATGTTATATTAAATTTTATTATTTATTTATTGTTTTAAGAGACAAGGTCTTACTCTGTTGCCCAGGCTGCAGTGCAGTGGCACAATCATAGCTCACTGTAACTCCAAACTCCTGGGCTCAAGGGATCCTCTTGCCTCAGTCTCTGGTGTAGCTGGGACTATAGGCGTGTGCCTCCATGCATGGCTAATTTTTCTTTTCTTTTCTTTTTTTTATGAACTAGGCAACACCTTATTGTATAGAATAGAATGAGTGTTTCTTTAATTTTATTTAAAGAGATGGGGTCTCGCTATGTTGCCCAGGCTGGTCTTGAACTCCTGGCCTCAAGCAATCCTCCTACCTCAGTCTCCCAAAGGCTGGGATTAAATTTTATATATTCCTAATATAAAAACAAAATGAGGAGAAGAATGTAATACCTTAACAGCATTCCCAGAATTTCTTTTGGGCTGGGAACTGTCTTTATTAGGGAAAATAAACCTGTTAGGGGTGGAAAGTGAGATCTTCAAAGCATGCCTGTTGTCAGTAACCAAAGCAGTGAAAAGATATGGTTAAGATATCTTTCTGCTGGCCGGTGCGGTGGCTCACGCCTGTAATCCTAGCACTCTGGGACACCAAAGTGGGAGGATTGCTCAAGGTCAGGGAGGATTGCTCAAGGTCAGGAGTTCAAAACCAGCCTGAGCAAGAGCGAGAGTCCGTCTCTACTGAAAATAGAAAGAAATTAGCGGGACAACTAAAAATATGTAGAAAAATTAGCCTGGCATGGTGGCGCATGCCTGTAGTCCCAGCAACCCGGGAGTCTGAGGCAGGAGGATCACCTGAGCCCAGGAGTTTGAGGTTGCTGAGAGCTAGGCAGATGCCACGGCACTCTAGCCTGAGCAACAGAGCGAAACTCTGTCTCAAAAAAACCCCAAAAAACAAAAAAGAACTTTGGATGTGTGGGTTTAAACTGTTTGCTAGGTACCATGTGACCCTGCCCCAGGGCCCAGAGCATCCTAACCTCTTCTGTACTCATGAATGTTTTGTGTGGGAGGAAGTGGGGGCAGTCCTCAGGAAGGGCTGACTTTCATCTCCAGATATCTGAACTGTGGCACAGCAACTGCCTGGCAAAAGCAGAAACCCAGAAGCAGAGATATTTAGGAGATATAAGTCCCCAGAAATTTGCAAAAATCTTGGGGTGGGGTGGGGCTTTGACTTCCACAGTCCATTTTTACTTCAGTCTCAAAAGGTCAAGGAGGTTGACATCTAAATTACAAAAGGAATGAATATTCATTTCAAAATGTAGTAAAAAAAGAGAAGTAGAAAGAAGAAAAAAAATCTTTCATAGTTCCACTACCCAGGCAGCTGAGGGTGTGGCCTGAGTGCATGACAGAAGGGAGGGGTAATATTTACTTTAATGACGGTGGAGAGGAGAGGGGTACCCATTGGTCATAAACCTGAGGGTCAAGTTTTGTTCATCTCCTGATGAAAGTCAAGTTCTTCCACCAGACTGCATCCCATCTGCTAGGTACTATTTTACAGTATATCTTGAGGGACAGGTTGGGATAACAGGTCCCTTCCAAGACCTGGGTTAAGAAGAACAGAACTTTCTACAATAGGGAGGATGCTCCCCATTTAGATGGACAACCATATTAGATAAACACATGAGAAGAAAGGTAAGAGTCCAGGACCGTAAGTTTCCAGTTGCAGAAGCCTCTCCAGGAAGGAAATCCTTTTTTGAAAGTTACAGGCAGCATGGTCTCCTCTAGTGCACTGAGCACTGGATTAGGAGTCTGGAGACCGAGCTCTAGGCTCAGCATTCTCTGGGCCTAAGTTTCTCCTCTGGACGATGAGGAGGTTGTACTAGATGATCTAAATTCCCTTCCACCTTTAAATTCCCTGTCGTGCCACTTGCTGGACTCGTTTTACTGGCCCTGCGCTCCCGGCTCCTCCCCAGCTCCGCGCCCGGCCGCTGCGCGCGCTCGCCGCGCCAGAGGGCACCGCAGGCAGCCGGGGCCGCGAGCGCGCGGCTGAGGGCAGAACCGGGTGCGTCTCCAGGCCGAGCGCTGATTGGCCGCAGCCGGGCGGCAGGGGGCGTGGGCAGGGTGGGCCGAGCTGCGCGGTGACGTCACGCTGGCGGGGGCGGGGCCGGGCCGCGGAGCGTGTGACGCCGCGGCGGCCGCGGAGCTGGGGATTAATGGGAAAAGTTTTGGCAGGAGCCGGAGGGTTCCGCGGAGCCTGCGGGACGGCGGCGGCGGCGCGGTAGGCGGCCGGGGCAGGTCAGTCCGGGTCGGAGGAAGCGGCTAGGCAAGCAGCGGCGGGCCCGGGCCGAGGCGGCCGACGGGGCTGGGGCGCGAGGCCCGGCGGCGAGCGGGGCGGGAGCGGCGGGGTCCGCGGAGCGCGCCTCCGGCTTCCCGACGCTCCGGCCCGGGCCGGCCCGCGCCAGGCCGCCGCCCTGCCGGCGCCCCGCCCGCTGCCCCCGCGGCCCCCGCCCTGGGCCCCCACAGCCGTCCGAGCCCGAACCGCGGGCCCCCTTCCGCCCGACCCTGTGCCCCTTTTGGGCCTCGTGGCTGCGTCTCCTTCCACTTCTGAGAGCCCCGGCTCAGGCCGGGGTCCTCTCCCACTCCTCTCCCTGCCTCTGCCCTCGCCCTTCTTACCTTTCTGGTGTCCTCACATCCATTGCCCTGCCTGCCTGGGGTCTCCTTGGGGATCCTCTCCTCTGGCCCCCTCGTTATCCTTGTCTCCTGCCGTCATACTCCTCCTTGCCCTCTCAGTCTTTACACTGTTCTCCCAGCCCTGTCCCCTTCTTCTCCTGTTGCGCGTTCCCTCCTAGTATTGTCCTCATCCTCTTCCTCAGTGTGCTCCTAGGCTTTTTCCAAGCCGGTACCTGCCATCCTGTCTACCTAAGCCTCCCGCCAGAGGCCCTGCTTTTGCCCTTCTCTGATTTCCTTCATATCAGCCCTGTCCCTTGCATTCCTGTTACCAACATCCCATTCCCTCCCGGTTCCTTGCCTCTGCTTCAGGGAGAAGCGCTAGCTCCGCTTACTATGCTTTCGCTTGACCTGCAGCTGAAAGTCCCATGGGTGGAGTGAGAGTGTTCAGACCCCGATTGAATTAGGGGGTTGAATGTCTGGCAAATAACAGGGATGTCAGTATGGGAGAATTCACTTGGATGTTGCATCAGAGATGATGTCCAATTTGTAGGTCATTCTTCTAATCTCAGCTTTAATACTTCCGCTTTATGGTTCTGTTGACTTCCACGAACCCTTGGAGAGAGACCGCTCTGAGTGGGGTGTGTGCCAGGGGTAGTCGGAGGCCTCATCCAACTCTTTTTCCCTTCCAGGAAACAGGATTCTGTGTCTTCCAACTGTGGATGTGTGGAACACATGTAAACCATGTTACCCCAGCCTATCTCTGCCCTTACTCCCACTCTCCATCCTATGCCCCATCCCAAAGAGCTAAGAGAAGTCTCCAGAAGCTATGCCCCAGAGAATGCCTGTGGTCTTTAACCTGTTTCCCTCTGCTGGCTCCAGAACATTTTTTCCTATTTGAGTTTTGACATAGATTGCCAGCCTGATAGCCCTGTGGCTGGCAGGCATCTCCCCCTTTACTATTGGTAACTTGAACCAGCTGCTGATGTTCTCTTATCATAGGTCTGACAGACAATGTTCCTCTGATGTCAGTCACTGAACAGGTTCTCTTGGAGTCTCTCTTCTCCCTCCTTTTTCCTTAGAAGCTTAATTTCCTACGGATCCTCAAGGGAGGCTGACACTAGGGTTCTGTTTCATTTGCCCACGCATAGTAGGGATATCAGGTTGATATTGTCTGAGCAGATCGTGAGGTTGTTAGTTAGACCTTGTCAGGGACTCAAGTTGTCTACTTCTAGTCATGTACCTCATCTTTTCTGAGGCTACAGAGCCCACCACCTTCGTGGTGGTGTGTCTGGGTGTTTAACCTTCTTGCCAGGAAGAAAGTTCTTTTCATATCCTTCAATTTCAGCTCCTTTATTTGGCATCAGTTCCCTAGAGAAATCTTCAGGAAATAACATGTCCTCTGTTTCTGCTCAACCTGATCTTGGAGGATTCTGAAAGCATGACCCACTCTCACGTTTAGAAGTGAGGGCCCATTGTTTCACCTGGCACCAGGTTTCTAGGTCTCCTCTTTTGAGGATTGTGCTGTCTTTGAGCCAGAGTGGACACAGAATTGGCAACCTTCAGGAGCTGTGGTGGAGAGCCAGCTGAACCAGCTCGACCAGACTTTAAAGTTTTGTAGTCCTCCTGTGCACTGACCCTTTTCTGTGAAAGCAGTAGGATCATAGATGGCCTGCGTTGAGCTAGTTCCCGCTCCGCTGACCCTCAGTCTCCTCTACATAGCATGGGGGGGAGGGGATCTGAGCAGAATGGACCAGAAGGGTCCCTTGTTCCTGTGAAAAGCATTCCTCCAGGGTTTTAATGGATCATTTTAAAGAGGTTGATGACGAGTGTTTGGCAGTTTTTAATCCAGTCTCTGGCTCCCAAGAAGGACTCTACCTGACCCTTTTGAGCAGTTTGCCACGCCTCTGTCTGTGCTCGCCCGTTAGTAATTAGTAGTGCTCTCTGCTGAGGCAGCAGATGAGAGGGCTTGAGAACAGGTCAAGCCCCGTGCTTGTGGAGCAGCTTGGGCACCAGCAGCCCTGGCTGGATGGATAGCTTCTTACAGTTTGTTCACTCTGTTCTTTTCTGAGCAGGTAATTGTGCTTATCAATTACCAATTTCCGGCCGGGCGTGGTGGCTCACACCTATAATCCTAGCACTCTGGGAGGCCGAGGCAGGTGGATTGCTTGAGGTCAGGAGTTCGAAACCAGCCTGAGCAAGAGCGAGACCCCATCTCTACTATAAATAGAAATAAATTAATTGGCCAACTAATATATATAGAAAAAATTAGCCAGGCATGGTGGTGCATGCCTGTAGTCCAAGCTGCTCAGGAGGCTGAGGCAGTAGGATTGCTTGAGCCCAGGAGTTTGAGGTTGCTGTGAGCTAGGCTAGTGCCACGACACTCACTCTAGCCTGGGCAACAAAGCTAGACTCTGTCTCAAAAAAAAAAAAATTACTGATTTCCCATTCAGTAATTTTTGCAGAGCCTCTGCAAAGATATGGGCGGGTAGGCCCCTGACACTATTTGGCAGATGATGTAGCTTATCAACTCCTTAGTTTAATGAACTGACTGCTGTTTGGCTGCCTTCCTCCTTGCCTCTTCACCACTGCTTTGTTGTATATGTCTCAGCCCACTGAGGAAGACATGCCTCTCCTCAGCCTTCCAACCCTACCTGTGGTCCCTTAGACCCTTTGCCTGGGGCCTGGTAAGAAGACAGCCAGCGTAGGGTGCTGGCCTGGGAGGTCAGTAGGCCTCTGCTTTGGGCAGAATGCAGCTGCCCTGGCTGTTGTGCAAGCTCTTCTCAGGGCCTGTAGATCCTGGCATGCCGTGGGACAGTGCAGCTCCTTGCAGGAGTTGGATCTGTTGCTTCTAAAGGTTTCAGCTGTATCCTGTCACCCAGGCCCACCTCCCTGGGTGATCCCTACAGGCTGGGAAGCTGAACTGTAGTGCCTTCCTCCAGTGCCCCTGTAGGGCCTGGAAATGCCAGGAGCCAGCCCTTTTGCTCAGCATTGTCTACACTAGAAACATTCTCTTCTTCCTTCCTATGCAGCATCTCTGTGGATTTTCTGTTCTGCCAGGCCCTTGCTTGTATCATGTCAGAAGCCCTGTGCCTGATGCCCTTGTCTGTGCCATGTTGTCCCAGATTGCCCAATGGCTGTTTCTTCAGATGGTTTGATGTCCCTGAGCATTTTTCTCTGCCGTTGGAGCCAGGAGGAAAGGCTGCTTGCAGCAGCTAGAGTCCAGGGTGTCAGAGGAGAGCTGGGTACTTGGCTTGAGCCTGGCAGGGAGAGAATGGCCCCTTGCATCAGGTTTCAGACATGTGGGTCTTCTCCCTTGGCATATAGTTCCTCGCCTTCATAACTCACCATGCTGGTGATTGGGGTGTGACTCCAGTCTTGTCTCCACATGGCTTTGGTCAAGGAATCAAGCATGACTCAGGGTGTCTCCATTTATTAGCTGCCACCCATGGGAGAGTGTTGGGCACCAGATCCTTCCTTCTTTTGTCAGCTTCTTCTGCCCCACCTTGGAAAAGTCAGTAAAGTCAGTGTCTGCTTGCTTGGGAGTGAGCAGACTACTTCCAGGCTTAAGAAATGTTTGCTGACTCAGGCTCTGAATTACATCTTAGGGTCTGTGTGTGAGGGACAGATGAGGAGACAGATTGCTCACCTTTGGGAGCACTCTTTGAGCCCTGGTGTTTAATTATAACTTATTAGATCTGCTTTTTGGACTCCTGGCACCTCTCAGCTAAAGATGTTGGTTTTCTTTCTGTCCTGCAGTCTTGTGTGGTGTTTTGGGCATGCACGTGGTACTCACACAGTGGCTTCTGCTCACCGACAGATGAAGATAGATGCACCAAAGAGGTAATCTCATTTCCCTTACTCAGGGGCCTCTGACAACTGACTGACATGGGATCCAGATTTAGGGTCTCAGCCTTGAATATGAAATAATCTCACCAGTGCTGAGTCCCAGATCCGAGGTGTGCCTGGCATAGCATCTGGTACACATCACTTACACATAGTGTAGGCACTTAATAAATAATTATTGAATGTCTGTGGCTTACATAGTTTTTTCAGGAGCATGCAGATTCTCACCTTTGTACCCATTAACACATAAACTCCAAGGGCAGGGACTTATTTTGCTTCCTGTTGTGTCTGGAACAGTGCCTGGCATGGAGGAGACGCTGAATAAATATTTGTTGAATGAATAAATGAACAGACTTTCTTCTCTGCCCATGATGAGTGTGTAGGGTACCAGGCCCCAAAGATGTCCATCATTCACTGTCATTTAGGGAACAAATATTTTGGAGTGCCAACTATGTGCCAGGTACTTGGAAAAGGATAACAGTAGAAGATAGATTCCTCTCCTGCCTCACAGGTCCGTGGTACGCTGGCATATATGAGAGCCGGGCATAACACAGAGGATTGTTTCTTCCATCTCCACTGGGGTCAGGGATCCTCACCAGAGTCTGAACAATGCTCTGGGTTTCCTGTTGCTGTTTCCCTGTTCTCAGGATGCCTGGCAGGTTTTATAAACTCAGAAGGGGAGCTCCAGGGAATTCGATGTTCATTGTCCCAACCATTTGGGAGGCTGGGTTATGATGGGTCCCTGCTGGGGGCCAGGGGAAATGTGGGCCTCCTGTGTGACTTGTTTAATCTCTGAAGTTCAGTGGTTCCAGTAGCTGTTTGTGGGCTTTACTTCCCTTTCTCTGCCTTTAACACTCTGAGGGTTTTCCTGTTGCCAAACAGGGCATTGAGCCCCTGTGTCTGTCAGTCTGTGGGGGTCAGGCTGTTTGTGGATCTTTCAGGAAGGTCCCGGGCAGGGGCCCCTCCTGTTCTCAAACCCATACTCAGTCTGTTCCTCTGAAGGGAATGTGAGGGAGGAGGAAGGGGAATTTGGAGGCTTCTGAGGTTCCCTGAGAGGGAGTGAGGTGGAAGTTCCTCCTGAGCAGGGACAGGGAGTTGAACTGATTTACTTTGTCATTTGCTTTGGTAGCAGCTAGCCACAGTGGCAGCAGTTGTACATGGCCAGGGGTCATTTGTCCAGTTTATCACTGAGCTTTGAGCTCCCAGTCCCAGCTAGAAGTTTTCTTTCTTGGTTACCTCTGGCAAAGATGAAGCTATAGCTTTATCATATTTTTCAGTGTTAATCTCAAAAAGCTGTGGTGGTTGCCATCTTAGTCTTTCCCACCTGAGGCACTTCTGTGGACCAGGTACTGTGACAGGTGTTTCAGATAGTCAGACATGGTCCTTGTCTGTCCTTGTCCCCTCCAGGGGTGGGGAACCTAGCTCAGGGGAGAAGACATATGCACAAAAAAGATTTTTTCTTTTTTTTTTTAACGTGTGTGTGTGTGTGTGTGTGTGTGTGTGTGTGTGTGTGTGTCTTGCTCTATTGCCCAGGCTGGAGTACAGTGGCTTGATCATAGCTCACTGCAGCCTCCAACTCCTAGACCAAAACAATCCTCCTATCTCAGCCTCCCAAGTATATGGGATTACAGGTGTGCACCACCATAACTGGCTAATTTTTTAAGAAATGTTTTGTAGAGACGAGAGTCTCACTATGTTGCCCAGGCTTGTCTTGAACTCCTGGCCTTTAGTGATCCTCCTGCCTCAGCCTCCCAAAGTGCTGGGATTACAGGTATGAGCCACTGGGCCCAGCTAAGATTTTTCAAATATTAGATAACTGGTGGGTAGTGAGAACATGATGCTATATAAAGATGCACGTTTAGAAGAAGTCATTACTGAGGGCTGGCTTTGTCCCTGAAGAAATTGAGTCTTAGATTGGGCCTTGAAAGAAAGATAGTTTACTTTGAAATCAACTTTAGAATATTGTAAAAACAGTAATTTTCAAATTTTTGGCCTCAAGACGACCCCCCCTCCCCCTTTTTTTTTTTTTTTTTGAGGCAGAGTCTCACTTTGTTGCCCAGGCTAGAGTGAGTGCAGTGACATCAGCCTACCTCACAGCAACCTCAAACTCCTGGGCTCAAGCAATCCTACTGCCTCAGCCTTCCAAGTAGCTGGGACTACAGGCATGTGCCATCATGCCCGGCTAATTTTTTTCTATATATATCAGTTGACCAATTAATTTATTTCTATTTATAGTAGAGATGGGGTCTCACTCTTGCTCAGGCTGGTTTCGAACTCCTGACCTCAAGCAATCCACCTGCCTTGGCCTCCAAGAGTGCTAGGATTACAGGCGTGAGCCACCACACCCGGCCAAGACCCCTTTATATTCTTAAAAATTATTGAGGATCTCAGAGCTTCTGCTTGCCATATTAGAAATTAAAACTGAGGAATTTTTAAAAATTACTAATTTTTAAATTCATTTAGTAATGTCATTATAAACCTGTTACATGTTATCATGACATTTTTAATGAAAAATAGCTATTTTTGAAAACAAAAAGAATTGAGGGGAGTGACTTTGTTTTGCGTTTTTGCCATAAAGTGTTGGATAAAAGACAGCTGAATTCTTATATCTGTTTCTATATTCAGTCTTTTGCAATATGTTGTTTTGTTTGAAGGACATGAAGAAAATCTGGTCTCACAGATTTGTAGTTGAGAAAGAGAGAAGTATTTTAGTAGCCTGTACAGATAATTGTGGCTATTCTTCTTTGATACTATACCAAACTCAACAAGTGGTGATTTCTTTTTTTTGAGACAGAGTCTCGCTTTGTTGCCCAGGCTACAGTGAGTGCCATGGCGTCAGCCTCACTCACAGCAACCTCAAATTCCTGGGCTCAAGCGATCCTACTGCCTCAGCCTCCCGAGTAGCTGGGACTATAGGTATGCGCCACCATGCCCAGCTAATTTTTTCTATATATATCAGCTGGCCAATTAATTTCTTTGTATTTATAGTAGAGACGGGGTCTCGCTCTTGCTCAGGCTGGTTTTAAACTCCTGACCTTGAGCAATCCACCCGCCTCGGCCTCCCAGAGTGCTAGGATTACAGGCGTAAGCCACCGAGCCCAGCCTTTTTTTTTTTTTCTTATATTAAATTTATTTTATATTTTCTTTCCTTTCACAATTTTTTGATGCCTTAATTCATTTTTATTTTTATTGTCTGTTCAGGATTTGAGAGGAAGGTGGTGATTTCTTAAAGGTTAGTTGCAATATGAAGTCTGGAACTTTATAGACAAACTTACTATACTTTGTGACATTAAAATCCATTGGTCTATCTTGTACTTTGAATGGATCTTTTACTTTGAATTGGTCATTGAGAAATACTGTTTCACTATGTTATATAGATCTTCCAAATGTTGACACATTTTATAATGTCAAAAAATCATATTCAGGCCAGGTGCAGTGGCTCACACCTGTAATCCTAGCACTCTGGGAGGCCGAGGTGGGCAGATTGCTCGAGGTCAGGAGTTCGAAACCAGCCTGAGCAAGAGCGAGACCCCGTCTCTACTATAAATAGAAATAAATTAATTGGCCAACTAATATATATATTAAAAAAACATTAGCCAGGCATGGTGGCTCATGCCTATAGTCCTAGCTACTTGGGAGGCTGAAGCAGGAGGATTGCTTGAGTCCAGGAGATTGAGGTTGCTGTGAGCTAGCCTGATGTCACAGCACTCACTCTAGCCTGAGCAACAAAGTGAGACACTGTTTTAAAAAAAAAAAAAAAAAATCAATCGGCCGGGCGCGGTGGCTCACGCCTGTAATCCTAGCACTCTGGGAGGCTGAGGCGGGCGGATTGCTCCAGGTCAGGAGTTCAAAACTAGCCTGAGCAAGAGCGAGACCCCGACTCTACTATAAATAGAAAGAAATTAATTGGCCAACTAATATATAGAGAAAAAATTAGCCGGGCATGGCGGCACATGCCTGTAGTACCAGCTACTTGGGAGGCTGAAGCAGCAGGATTGCTTGAGCCCAGGAGTTTGAGGTTGCTATGAGCTAGGCTGACACCATGGTACTCACTCTAGCCTGGGCAACAAATCGAGACTGTGCCTCAAAAAAAAAAAAAAAAAAAAATCATATTCATTAATATCACCACTGATCTTATCAGAAAAGTCTTCAGGTATTAGGAAGCTGTCAAACTGAAAGTGGTAGACTCAAATTTTCCATCATTTGATTTTCTCCTAAAAGCTTGTGGGTTTTTTTGTTGTTGTTTTTTGAGACAGAGTCTCACTCTGTTGCCCAGGCTAAAGTGCCATAGTGTCAGCCTAGCTTACAGCAACCTCAAATTCCTGGGCTCAAGCAATCCTCCTGCCTTAGCCTTCCAAGTATCTGGGACTACAGGCATGCGCCACCATGCCCGGCTAATTTTTATATATATATATATGTGTGTGTATATATATATATATTTTTTTTTAGTTGTCCAGCTAATGTCTTTATATATTTTTAGTAGAGATGGGATCTCACTCTTGCTCAGGCCGGTCTCAAGTTCCTGAGCTCAAACAATCCTCCTGCCTCGGCCTCCCAGAGTGCTAGGATTATAGGCGTGAGCCACCACACCTGGCCAAAAGCTTGGTTTTAATATTTGGTAACATACTGTCAGTTCTTTTTTTTGAAGTGACAATCTCACTTCATTTTCAAGAAAAAGTCTCTCAAATACTGAAGTCTAAATAATCAAAATTTGCCTGTTAATCTTTCTTTCAAGTAAAAATGGTGTTTCATCAAGAAAGTGGCTAGTTTAGCTTGTAACTCAGTCACACAAGTGCTTTTTCTTGAGACAATCATGTAATTCCTATTTTGTTACAAAGAATAAAAGACATATATCAAGGGTCGAGATATAATAAAGTTAGTTTTCATTGGTTCATCTAAGACATTCTCAAGTGAAATTGGCATTTTGTTATCTTCATGGTTCTGTGGACTAACTGGGCTCAGGTGGATGGTTCTCGCTTGGTATCTCTCATGTTGTTGTAGTCAAATGAAGACTGAGGCAGACCTCATCTGGAGGCTCAACTAGACTGGACATCTACTCTGTGGCTCACTCATGTGGCTGGCACGTGATGCTGGCTGTTGAATGGGTGAATGGGGTGCCTACAAGTGGTCGTTCTTTCTTTTTTTTTTTTTTGAGACAGAGTCTCGCTTTGTTGCCCAGGCTAGAGTGAGTGCCGTGGCATCAGCCTAGCTCACAGCATCCTCAAACTCCTGGGCTCAAGCAATCCTGCTGCCTATGCCACCCGAGTAGCTGGGACTACAGGCATGCGCCACCATGCCCGGCTAATTTTTTCTATGTATATATTAGTTGGCCAATTAGTTTCTTTCTATTTATAGTAGAGACGGGGTCTTGCTCAGGCTGGTTTCGAACTCCTGACCTCGAGCAATCTGCCCGCCTCGGCCTCCCAGAGTGCTAGGATTACAGGCGTGAGCCACCGCTCCCGGCCTACAAGTGGCCTTTCCATGTGCCTTGGGCTTTTCACAACATGACAGCTGGGTTCTGAGCAGAAGCATCCTGAAAGTGAGTGATATTGAGAGATGCTGACAGAATTGGCAAGGTTTCTCTTGATCTACTCTGGGAAGTCACACAGTATCATTCCTCTATTCTCTTGGTCACAGGACCAGTTCAGACTCAAGGAGAGGACTACACAAGGGTATGAATACTAAGAGGCATAGTTCATTGAGAGGGAAAGAGGCTTCCGTGCAGATCAGCTACTACTTTTTAGCATCCCTTATGCTGTATATAATACTGGCCTGGCCTGTATATGAATGTTTCCAGGGGTAACCTGGCCTGTATATGAATACTTCTAGGAGAAAAGTACATCTCCTCATAATTTCCCTTCCTGAAAGCCGCTTTTAGTTTGGAACTTCTTAGTAGGTTGATAGAGGACATTGAATGCCAGGTGAAGGAATTTGCACTCTGTTCTTTGGACAGTGGGGAGCCACTGATGGTTTTGGAGCAAGAAACGATGGTGTTAATACTTCAAAAAGGTAAATTGAATGAAGAAAGACTGGCAGAAGAGGATGGGTAGGAGGCTACTGCAATGGTCTAAATGTAAGGAAATTCTTCTTCGCTTTAAATCTGAGTTCCTCTGGTTGCAGTTAAATGCATTGATTTTGATCTATGAGCCACACAGATTAAGTACCCAGAGCATAGATGAAGTAACCTATGCCCACTCCCACCACCATTTAGGGCTATTGATGCATAAGTGAGATTAATTAAAGGGTTCACAAAAGTTAGAAAGCAACTAAATGTAGATTTTATTGTCAAGACACATAAAAAGTTAAGCATAAATTATTTAAAAATAAAAAGCAGGAAAGATGAAACTTCATTTAACACCACTAACCCTGTTTCAAATACGCTTGTTTCAGTGTCATAGACCATTAAGAAGCAAGGAAAGGAGCAAGAAGAAGAAAGAAGGGTGAGGACAAATTAGA
Source organism: Mirza zaza (assembly GCA_008750895.1). Classification (NCBI taxonomy): domain Eukaryota; kingdom Metazoa; phylum Chordata; class Mammalia; order Primates; family Cheirogaleidae; genus Mirza; species Mirza zaza. The sequence continues at coordinate 14,604 of VSMD01068154.1, forward strand.
GAATGGTGGGGAGAGGGAAAAGGGGGCAAGAAAAGAGTTAAGAGGGTCAAACAGCAAAAAGAATTTGAAGGAGGATGAGATTGGAGCAACTGCTGGAGGAGGCTGAGAGGAGGCTCTGTATGGGGCCAGGATGTTAGCAAAAAGCTGGCTGCTTCTCTGCTTCCCTGGGGCCTTGGTTTCTTGTTTTTGGCACCTGGTATCTTTGTTCTTTTTCTGCACACATGGTCCCTGACTTACGATGATTTAGCTTTGTGATGATGGGAAAACGATGTGCATTCATTAGAAACTGTGCTTCAAGTAGCCATACAACCATTCTGTTTTTCACTTTCAATACAGCATTCAATAAATTACATGAGTTAGTCAACAATTCATTATAAAATAGGCTTTGTATTAGATGCTTTTGCCCAGTTGTAGGTTAATGTAAGTGTTCTGAGCACATTTAAGGTAGGCTAGGCTAAGCTATGATGTTCTGTAGGTTAGGTGTATTAGATGCATTTTTGACTTGTGATATTTTCCACTTACGATGGGTTTATTGGGATGTAACCCAGTTGTAAGTCGAAGAGTATCTGCTGCCCTTTCGTTGTCTGTGAAGAGGCCTCAGTGGATTTGGTGCTGGGCAGACCTGGATGTAGCTGTTAGCTCTAGTGTTAATAGGTATCCAAAAATCGATTGTCATTGCTTTCGTTGATCTGCTGTGATCCCATGATCCTTATCATTGCTTTTGGCACTTCCCTCATCCATTGGCTGTGACCTCAGAGGCACAGAGTCACTTGGCTGCTGCCCCAGTGGGAGTATAAGCCAGCTCTGCCCTCCCCCCCGCAGTGTCAGCAGAGCAGGCTGCCTGCATCCACGGTGGTCTATGGGCCCCTCTCCCCTCACAAACATGCTGTTCTTGAGTTTGTCAGGGCCCAGAGCTGTACTCGTCATCCCTTTTTCCAAACAAGCAAACAGGTGTGCTTTTCCTGGGTTTCCTTTAATTGCCTAAAACATTTCCATGCTGGTAACTGTCAACTCTTTTTGCCTCCAGTTCCATTTCTTCTCGTACAGGGTTTGTCAGCCCCAACACTGTAGGTACACTGGGCCAGGCAGATATTATGTGTTGTGTGGGCTGTCTTGTGTGTTGTAGGACATTTAGCAGTGTCCCTGGCCTCTACTCACTAGATGCCAGTAGCACTGTCCCCTCTTTGTAAAAACCAAGAATGTCTCCAGACATAGCCAGAATCCCCCTACGGGTCACAGTCACTCCTGGTTAAGAGCCACTGCTCTATCATTTCCCCAACAAATACTGCGGGTCACCTGGGTCCTCTGGTGAACATCGCATCTTTAAACCTGGTAAAATGAGCATATAGTTCTTACATTGGAAGTTTAGCCTCCTCAGTCACATCACTGGGCCTTTGAGGGCCTTGAGGAGGAGTAGAAATGTTACAATTAGCAGCATGTTCCAACTAAGAAACCATGTGATGTCCACACAACAGAAGGGCAGGGTCCAAGGCATAAAGCTATCTCCTGAGTGGTTGTGTTTCTCAGGGTATGCTTCTCCAAGTCACTTAGTATCTGGGTAGGAGCCACCTTCCTGTAGCGCCCAGAGGTGCCATGTGGATTACAGTTGGCAACGGCACATGGATCACCATTAACCTGCCCATTCCTGGTGTCCAACATGGTGGTCATGGCACTCTGGTCACAGCAGTCTTCCTCCCTAAGCCCAGATGCAGTGCTCGAGAGAGAAAGCCTCTTTGCCATCCTGATCTAGAGCTTGTGTGTTTGGCTCACCCACTTCTTTGTAGCTCCCTCTTTTGTAAAAGCCTTCAGGACAGTCCAAAGGCTGTGATCCATTCCTCTTGGCCCTCAGCACACACATCCTGGAATGCAGTCCTCAATGGTTCATTGGGGGCTTCAGGTTAGAGAAGAGAAAACTGCCCTTCCCTTCCAAGGAGGCCTTGCAAGGGCCAGAATGCTCAGCTCCATAAACTTAATACTCCACCGCTTGCTTAAATAGTGAGCAATTACACTGGAAGAAAGACCTTGGCTTGGGGGTGCTGCTGAGCCTTGTGATCTGACGCTTCTTTCACTTGGACCAGGTATCTGAACTATGTTTCTTTTTCTTTTTTTTGAGACAGAGCCTCGCTCTGTTGCCCGGGCTAGAGTGCCATGGTGTCAGCCTAGCTCAGCTCACAGCAACCTCAAACTCCTGGGCTCAAGCCATCCTCCTGCCTCAGCTTCCCAAGTAGCTAGGACTACAGGAGCGTGCCACCACACCCAGCTAATTTTTTCTATTTTAGTCACATGGCTAATGTTTTTTCTATTTTTTAGTAAAGACAGGGTCTCACTGTTGATCAGGTTGGTTTCAAACTCCTGACCTCAAGCAGTCCTCCCACCTTGGCTTCCCAGAGTGCTAGGATTATAGGTATGAGCCCCGCACCTGGCCTGAACTGTGTTTCTTCCAAACTTTTTGGAGTTTGCTTCTTTGGCAGTAAGCTAAATACTGGCCCGCAAAGATATATAGGCCATAACCTGTAGATATGATCATGTATGACAAAATGGACTTTGCAGGTGTGATTAAGTTAAGGATCTCGAGATGGGGAGATTATCCTGGATTATATGGGTGGGCCCTAAATGCAATCACAAGTATCCTTAGAAGGGGAGGCAGAGATGAGACACAGAAGAAGGAAGCAATGTGACTACTGCAGCAAGATGCTACACTGCTGGCTTTGCATGTGGAGGAAGAGGCCAGACAATGCAAGGAATGCTCTAGAAGCTGGAAAAGGCAAGGAAATGATTCTCCCTAGAACCTCTGGAGGACGGGCAGCTCTGCCAACATGTGATCGTGGGCCAATGAAACTCCTTTCTGATTTCTGACCTCCAGAACTATAAGAGTAAATGTGTTTTGTTTTAAGCCACTAAATTTGTGATAATTTGTTATGTCGTGAAGCTAACACAGAGCTTATCTGCCTCCAGGTACAGGTGGTGACTTGGCTGATCGCTTCTCATTTTAAGGAATCCCTTTCATGGTGCTAGGAGAGTACAGGCCCAACCTTTTTCCAAATTAATATTTAATATTTAAGACAATCTGCACTTTGTGGGAACCTGTGGACTGCAATCTTTGGGAGCAAAGATACTCAGTATCTGATCCTTGCTTTTGGAACTCTCCTCATACCTTCAGTCAGATCGGTAACAAAGAGTTTCTTTGAGACTGTTGGGGTTCCAGCATTAGTTAAAAGGTGATTCCAATTTCATCATCTCCTCTACTCTTCCTTCCATTCATTCAACAGGTATTTTTTGGGGCCTCCTATGTGCTAGGCACTATTCCTAGGCACTGGGAGTAAAAGGGTAAACAAAGCAGATAAAAAAACTACCATCTCCTGCCCTTGTGGTAGTTGAGATGGAGAGAAGGGAAGGGAGTAAAATCAGGAAAATAGTATGTGAGATGGTGATAAATGCTCTATAGAAGAAAAATAGTGCAGGAAAGGGGGGCAGTGGCATTTTTAAATGGAGGGCTAGGAGAAGCCGTCAGTGAGAAGGTGATATTTAAGTGGAAGGAGTGAGCCATGTGTGGGAAGAATTTTACAGGCCGAGGGACAGCAGGTGCTAAGGCCCTGAGGTGGAACATAGCTGGGGTGCTTGAGGGACAGCCAGGCGGCCAGTGTGGCTGGAGCAGAGGGTGGGAGGAGGACAGGAGGGGAGGTGTGATGGGGCCTTAGGTACTATAAAGTCTGGTACTGCACTTGGCCCTTTCTTCCTCCCGCCTCACAGCACCTCTTGGTTTTTATGCCTGTGTTTCTCGGTTGCTTTCTATAGAATATTTGTCACATGATACCTAGGGAATATCAATAGGTAAACATAGCCAATTAAAAATACTAGAAGAGGGGAAAAAAAGCGTAGCCTCCTCTTTCTGAATAACAGAAGCAGTTCTACCGTCAGAGTTGGTGCGGGCTGTGTACCCAGAAGTGCAGGTTGGCTGCTGTCCCCAGGCAGTGCTGGGGTGGTTTCTGGGAGTCCTCCCCTCCATCATCCTCAGCCCGTGCGGTGGAGCCAGGCCCCTGAGCCTGCCACTTTCCACCTCACCCCACCTGGTCTACCTGGTATGTGCCTGTAGGTGCTCACCTGAAATGCTTTCTGAGCCCCTCACCGCCTACCCTTCCCTACCAGGATCAGCACAGTAGTCTGCGGTCCTCCCCAGCACTCAGCCTGGGGGCTGGGGCTGCCTCCTGGGCCTTGGGCACTCATAGCCCCTCCCCCCTCACAGCCCCTTCTCCCAGCCCCAAGCAGCCTCAATAGATGGTCTTGCATTCGTGCTTATCCTTGCTCTGTCTGCAGAGATGAAACCCTCTGCCTGTAGCTGGTGCAGCCCCTCTCCCTTCTCTGGTCCTCACAATGTTGCTTGAGTTTCTAAGAGTCAGATCCCAGAAGGTCAAGTAAGCTCAGGTTGAAGACTTACTCTGACCCTGGGCAGAGACTCAGGACGGTTCTGGTGCTCTGGCAGCTCTCCAAAATGCTAGCCTGTCGGTAACCTCTGTCATCATCTAAGGGCCAGGGTACAAATTGTCTCCACAGATTAAGTCTGTGCCTGTGTACCTTATTTTATATCCCTAGGTGACTCTGCCCAGCATCTACTTTAAATAGTAGGGCCAAATAGATTGTCATTGAAAAAATAAGAGATCTTTGATAATAAATTGACCAATAATGATTTCTAGCTCTCAAGTGAAAATCACTAGGTAAATAAATTCTCAAATTGCAGACTGCGTCCTATCAAAATTGTGCCAATCCAGCCCTGTTTATATTCTCTTGCAGCGTATAATTCTTATGACTTTTCCTCTTGGCAACTTAACACAACAGTGTATTTACAACATGTAGCCACAATTTGCCTTCCATGTCCTTGCAGTGTGCCACCTTTAAAACGTTTAATCTGTTTTCTAGTTCATTCCCTGACTCAGTAGGCATATCTGCACCCGATCCGAGGCCTGCCCCTGTCCCATGCAAGCCTACGGCAGTCTGGTTTTCTCCCTTTCAGGACCATCTGTGTCTGGTTCACTTTTGCACCTCCTCTGTGGGCACGCTGTAGACAGCTGAGGAGTGCTTTTCCTGAGCTGGTTCTAGCACTGCCTGAGCTCCTGCCTGTGTGCTGCTTTCTCTCTGTGGACTGCAGCCTGCACTTTGCCCTCCTTTCTGCTTTCACCGTGCAAGAGAATGGCTCCATCCACCTGGCGTTCGTAGTGAGTCAGGACCTTGTTGAGTTACAAGGATCAAAGACCATCTCTCCAGACATTGGTTGCTTGATAGAGCCCTCAAATGGTTTGCACAGAGGTGCTCACTCAGCACTTGCCAGGTGGCCCTTTCCCCACAGAGTGGCCCTGGCACTGGCCTACACGAGAGCCTTGTCTGGGAAGCCATTTCTTGGGGGAACAGTCAGGCATCTGTAGAAGGAAACTTAAGCCAGCATGTTACCCTTTCACAGTTGTTGCTCTTCCCTTTTTTATACTCAATGTAGAAAATTGAGATTTTTGGCTTTGGCAGAGCCTTTCCCATTGCCTCCTTCATCCTTCCTTCCCTGAGTGTCTGGGTAAGGCTTAGAACCTCCCATGGGATATATGGTGGAGTTGTTGCTTACATTCTAGGCTTTGCTCTTGGACTGAGTTCAAGAGCTGGCTGACTTGGGTCCCTAACTGTGTCTAATCCACTTCCATTGCAGAGCCTGTAGATACCCTAACTGAGTACAGTGTGGCTTCCATGTGTTGTATATGTTGATACTTTGCTAATCACTTTATATCCATCACTGTCTAATCCACACTACAACCCTAAGAGGTAGGAATCATTGTATCCCTTTTACAGATGAGGATTCTGAGGCTCAGACTGGTTAGGAAATTTGCCTAAAGTTGCACAGCTAATAAAAGACAGAACTGGGATTTGAACCCAAGCAATTAAAGCCCATGTCTTTGCTCACCAAATAGCAGGGCCTCCTAGGAGGGCTGGCTGGCTGAATCTAACTGTTCCAGTTTGGAAAGTACCTGCTTAACTGGCCAGACTGGTGTGGGCTTCAGAGAGTAGCAGAGTCTCTTGTTGGTCACTGAACAGAAGCAAAATTTTGGCAGCCCCGGGGCCTCCTGCAGAGTCTCATTTCAGGTCAGTGGGCAGAGGAGGCCCTGAGAATGGCCGTGCGTGGTGGCTTCCTGGCTCTGCTTCAAGGTAGTGTGAGCAGCCCCTAGAACCAGGAGAAACTAACCAGCCGAAGTGTGGGCCAGACTTGTAGAATGGGCGGAACTCGTTAGGAAAAAAAAACAATCTCTACTCTGATTAATCAGCAGCTTTTAGTCTGGTGAAGTGAAAGGGGAAGAAGTTGGCCCAGATGTGCACCTAGGGAGAGAAGAAAGGGAGGGAAATTGCCTTTATTCAGAGTCTCCCCTGGCCCAGTGCTAGGCAAAGGATGAGCTTCCCCATCTCCACCTCAGCCTGCAAATGTGGGTATTGTTATTCCCGTTTTATAGATGAGGAGCAGGATCAGAGAGATTAAACAGTTCATTCAAGTCACACAGCTACCAAATGGCAGAACTGGAGTTTGAGCCCTTTGGAGTCCCAGTGCTCAGTTTAGTAACTGCCCTTCCTGCCGATGTCACCTCAGCCTGGGCTTTCCAGGCATGTGTGAATGAGGTGTGGGCAAGTGTGCATCTGGAGGCTTGTGAGCAGAGGCTGAAAGGGAATCGGGGCTCTTGGTACCTGTCCTGTTCCCAACATGGACCCTACACAGACCAGCAGGACTCACTGTGCCCAAACCAAAAGTGACATGTTTTTCTCCTTTCTTGTACCTTGTCATCCTTGGTTTATTTTTAGAGAGCCTTTTCTATTTCGGTTCCCACTTCCTGGCTTGGTGGCAGGGGCTGGGGTGCAGGGATGGCACTGGGAATCAGAAGAGGCAGGCATAGGTGGCATCTCAGTGGAGGCCTTGGCTGGTCTCTGGGGACTGGGACCACCTGCCCGCATTGCTGGCTCCTCCTCGGGCCAGCTGTAGGCCCTGGGGATCCCAGAGCTCTGGTAGCCAGAGGCCGGTAGGGCAGCCAGGACAGAGACAGCCACACGCCTCATTTCTTTGACTTCTCAGAAGGGAATGAGCTTTCCACTGGAGCAGAGCGAAGAATAGCCTGTGGCCCTCTTTGTGACTCTGGCTCCCTGCCTGTTTCTCTGGGTGAGAACTTCGAGGGAATATGGAGTAGTGGTTAAGAGCCAGGCTGTGTGGGACTAAGTTCTGGCTCTGACAGTTTCTGGCTGAGTGGCCTTGGCAGGTCACTTTACCCCTACATGGGGGTGATAACTGTAGACCCTACAGCCCTGAGGATTAAATAAACTCATACACGGAAAGGCACTGAGGAGGCACTCACTGAGTTATTTTTTCTTCATTGCAACAGTAGGATATTGTTTAGCATTCCATTTTATGACTTGCCTTTCCCATTTTTCAAGTGGTTTAATTATGTCTCTGCCCTCTGACCTCCCTCCCCTTAGCGGGAAAGCCATTTGGCTCAGAGGGAAGCAGCTAGAAAGAGCTGTCTTGGTTGTTCTTGGTGTTACGGCCTAAAGAGTACAGAGCAGAAAGGTACATGAAGTCTGAGTCTGCCTCTCCCCGTCTGTGTCTCTCCCTGTTTCTGTCCCCTCACTCCATCATCCGCTCTGCCTACTCAGCACTCTTGCCTTTTTTTCCCTTCCATACAAATCCAGAAAAGGATACCACCTCCAGTCTGAAGGTTTCTTTCCATGGCTCTTAGGGGAGAAATCTCTCAGGAGCTCAGACAGAAAATGCACAGAGGCTGGTCGCGGTGGCTCATGCCTGTAATCCTAGCACTCTGGGAGGCCGAGGCAGGCAGATCACTCGAGGTCAGGAGTTTGAAATCAGCCTGAGCAAGAGTGAGACCCCCATCTCTATTAAAAATAGAAACAAATTAATTGGCCAATGAAAAACATATATAAAAAAATTAGCCGCATGGCAGCGCATGCCTGTGGTCCCAGCCACTCGGGAGGCTGAGGCAGAAGGATTGCTTGAGCCCAGGAGTTTGAGGTTGCTGTGAGCTAGGCTGATGCCATGGCACTCTAGCCAGGGCAACAGAGTGAGACTCTGTCTCAAAAAAAAAAAAAGAAGATGCACAGAGAAGAGATGGGGAAGGGATGTCTGGCTTGGGAATGGGGTCTTGGGAAGAGTGACCAAGAAAAGGGCCTGGGTCCCTGGCTCTATCTTGAGTCAGTGAGAAGTAGAAACAGGGTGATAGGTTGGGGTTGGACAGGCAGCAGGTGGTTGCGGGGACTTCTTGCTGAGATAGCAAGCAAACTGGCCAGCAAAACTCCTGGAGAATAAGTGGCCAAGATATGGGCCAGGAATAGGGGAGAAGAAAATATGTCTCAGTGGGACTTGCTCCTCCACCCAGGCCCTACTCTTTCCATGATTCTCCCAGAGATTTTCTCTCCTTCCACCTGATCTACTTTCCCAGCCTAGCAGTGCCCCGGCCTGGTGGTTTGACAAGTTGGGTATGTCAGGCTACTGTGCCTTACTGACACCTGTGTGGCAGCAGCCGCACAGCTCCTGGGCACTTCCCTAGTTAGTGGGCCAGGATCTGAGCAGAGCAGTCGGGCATGGGGAAGAGGCGCCATGCAGCAGCAGCTCGGGTTCCAATCCAGAAGAACAGCTGAGAGCCAGGGAGAGAATTGAAGATGAGGTATTTTGTGGGGAACAAGTTATGCCCCTTCACTTCCTAGAGAATAAAATGGTGTGTCTGGCATTAGGCAAGGAGATGACCTCTCTGAGCCCTGAGTGTGAGTGAGGATTGACTTCTCAGGTTTTTTCTGGGCCACTTTGGCTTGTGCACAGGTTGGGCCAGGAATTCACACTTAAGAGCTGGCTGATTGCCATGAGCTGTGTGTTCCTGTGAGCCTGCCTGAGTCAAGCCTGTCCTCCTGTGGTCCCAAGTCTGGTGAGACTGGCAGATGCCCCCTGAGCTGCAAGGCGGGATAGCTTCCTGTATGTCCCCTCAAAGCCTGCGCCACCCTCTCCCTTCACTACTCAAGAACTGTAATTAAGTTCCCATGTGAAACTGTATCCCTCAGCTGACACAAGCTTGTAACCACAGCCCTGGTCATTGGGCAGCTCCTCTGGGGTGACTTCTGGGCCTGGGCCTCGGTCTTCAGATGGCCTTGGGTGGGTCTGAGTGGGTGGTGCAGACGCGCTGGGAAAGGGAGGGTCCTGTGAGGCAGGGCTGGCCTTTCCCAAAGGCCAGCGGATGCAAAGATGGGGGAGACAGACGGCAGCCTTGCAGGGCGGGAGTACCACAAGACAGAATGTGAGCTGTTTATTTTACTTTATATTCTGTATATTTTTTTATAGCATTTAAAAATTGGGATATAGTTTACATAACAAAATTCACTACTTTAAAGTATACACTTTAGTGGTTTATAGCATATTCAACAGTATTGTACAACCATCACCACTGATTCTAGAACATTTCTGTCACCTCAAAAACAAATGCTAGGGGCTGGGCGCGGTGGCTCACGCCTGTAATCGTAGCACTCTGGGAGGCTGAGGCGGGCGGATTGCTCGAGGTGAATTCAAAACCAGCCTGAGCAAGAGCGAGACCCCGTCTCTACTACAAATAGAAAGAAATTAATTGGCCAACTAATATATATAGAAAAAAATTAGCCAGGCATGGTGGTGCATGCCTGTAGTCCCAGCTACTCGGGAGGCTGAGGCAGCAGGATTGCTTGAGCCCAGGAGTTTGAGGTTGCTGTGAGCTAGGCTGACGCCAGGGCACTCACTCTAGCCTGGGCAACAAAGTGAGACTCTGTCTCAAAAAAAACAAACAAACACTGGGGCCAGGCATGGTGACTCACGCCTGTAATCCTAACACTCTGGGAGGCCGAGGCAGGTCAGAAGTTCAAGACCAGCCTGAGCAAGAGCTAGACCCCCGTCTCTACTAAAAATAGAAAAATTAGCCGGGTGTTGTGGCCTGTGCCTGTAGTCCCAGTTTCTTGGGAGGCTGAGGCAGGAGGATCGCTTGATCCCAGGAGTTTGAGGTTGCTATGAACTAGGCTAATGCCACGGCACTCTAGCCCCGGTGACAGAGCGAGATTCTGTCTTAAAAAAGAAAATAAACAAACACTGGACTCTTCAGAGAATGCCTCACAAAGGAACACTCTTTTCACCTTCTGAGTGTTTCTAAATGTGCCCCCTGTGCTGCTGGAGCCATCTCGCAACCCCCCGAGGGTCGGCTAACACTTAGCAAGGCAGGCAATGGACCGCGTGGAGTCTGGGCCTTTGATGACAGACTGGAGCCTCTGAACAAATTAAAGTCTGCATTACTTCTGGACTTCCTGTTATATGAGAAAATAAATTTTCTTGCTCATTAAGCCAGCATTAAAGAAAATTATTCATGACACTTTTAAAGATGGAGAGGATCTTTGTCACCAGTTTAAGAGATTCCGTCACGTGCAAAATACTCCACTGTATTATTTTCTGCTGCTGTTAAATAAAAATTATAGGACATGTTGGAGCTCAAAAACTTTGACATATTGAACTGAAGAAGTCTCAAGGTCTCTCTGATCTTCCCTCAACACATCAGCCCTCCCAAAGAAGTTGAAGTTCATTTCTGCCTTAGCTCCAGACCCACTGAAGAACAATTGTTTTTTCTTCCTCTCCCTGTAAGACCAAGAAAGTAACCACACCTGAACAGACCCTTTCACTGCTAAAGAGAACTATTTACAAATTAATCTCTCTGTTCCCGGATGTGTTCATCCTTACTAATAATCCTTTATTGCCCCTTGACAGAATTCCTCTTCTCCTGCCTCCCATAAATAACCCTTTTTGCCAGGATGGTGTATAAGCTGCTGAGCCCGGTTGAGGGGTAGGTAATCACTCCATGATTCTCCCCGTGTATACATGTTAAATAAATTTCTATGCTTTTTCTCAAAACACAAAGCCAAACAAACGCTGTACCTATTAGTGGTCCCCCTTGAAACCACTAATCTGCTTCCTTTCTTTATGGGTTTTCCTATTCTGGACATTTTATATAAAAGGAATCATATAATATGTGGCCTTTTGTGTCTGGATTTTTTCACTTAGCATAATGTTTTCAAGGTTCGTCCATGTTGTAGCATACAACAGCACTTTATTCCTTTTTATGGCTGAATAATACTCTGTTGTACATATATATAATCACATTTTATTTATCCATTTATCATTTTGTAGACATTCAGGTTATTTCCCTTTTTTGGCTGTTCTGAACATTCGTGTACAAGCTTTTGTGTGGACATATGCTAGACCTTTTCTTGGGCATATACTTAGTGAAATTGCAGGGTCTTATGGTAACTCCGTGTTTCACATGTTGAGGAACCGCCAAACTGTTTTCCAAAGTGGCTGCACCCTGCCCTCACTCCCTCTTCTATTTATTTATGCAGTTTATAGGCTATTTTATTTATTTATTATTAATTATGGATATAATTTTAAAATATACATAACATAAAATTTACTGTTTTAACTATTTTTTTTTTTTTTTGAGACAGAGTCTCACTTTATTGCCCAGGCTAGAGTGAGTGCCGTGGCGTCAGCCTAGCTCACAGCAACCTCAAACTCCTGGGCTCAAGCAATCCTGCTGCCTCAGCCTCCCAAGCAACTGGGACTACAGGCATGCGCCACCATGCCCGGCTGATTTTTTCTATATATATTAGTTGGCCAATTAATTTCTTTCCGTTTATAATAGAGACGGGGTCTCGCTCTTGCTCAGGCTGGTCTTGAACTCCTGAGCTCAAATGATCCGCCCACCTCGGCCTCCCAGAGAGCTAGGATTACAGGCTTGAGCCA
>VSMD01068155.1:0-14407 GCA_008750895.1 Mirza zaza
TCCAAGAATGGATTAATAAAATGTGGTATATGTATACCATGGAGTACTATTCAGGTCTAAGAAACAACGGTGATATAGCACATCTTATATTTTCCTGGTTAGAGCTGGAACCCATACTACTAAGTGAAGTATCCCAAGAATGGAAAAACAAGCACCACATATATTCACCAGCAAACTGGTATTAACTGAGCAGCACCTAAGTGGACACATAGGTACTACAGTAATAGGGTATTGGGCAGGGGGGAGGGGGGAGGAGGGCGGGTATATACATACATAATGAGTGAGATGTGCACCATCTGGGGGATGGTCATGCTGGAAACTCAGACTTGTGGGGGGAGGGGGGAAGGGCATTTATTGAAACCTTAAAATTTGTACCCCCATAATATGCTGAAATATAAAAAAATAAAATAAAATAAAATAAAAATAGTAGCCTAAGTTCCACAAATTATTTATAGCAGGTTAGTAATATATCCTGGAGAAGAAAACCAAAATATAATTTTTTTGGTATATTTCAAGATAGCTATTCAAAGGGCTGCAGACACAGGAATAGCTCTGAAAAGCTATCCTTTTGTAAGACAGACTTGCATCTGTAGAGAAAATCTACATTAGTGGAGTGAATACCAGGTGCAAACACCTTTCTCTGAGACATCCTTATCTGCCTTATCCAATCTAGGAAAGATTATGCCACAGGGAAAGGAGACTAAAGGTCTGACACTTTTTTATATGTAAAAATAGGGTCTAGCCATGTTGCCCAGGCTAGACTAGAACTCCTGGGCTCAAGGGATCCACCTGTCTCAGCCTCCAGAATAGCTGTGACTATAGGAGCATGCCCTGCTTCACGTTTTTTCACAAGAGTTGAATGAAGAAAATGACGGGTGTTAGTGTTCAAATGTTAGTACTTCTCCCACCAAACTATGAAACAATAATCCATTATCATTCACCTTCATTTCTCTATCAAAAATTGCCCAAGGACCTTTTTTCTTATTTGGCAAAGACTAATTCAAGGTCCAAAATAAGAGGATTATAAAAGGGACAACAAAGAACACTACAAAAATGTATGGAAGATATGCCAGGCATGATGGCTCACGCCTGTAATCCTAGCACTCTGGGAGGCTGAGGCGGGCGGATTGCTCAAGGTCAGGAGTTCAAAACCAGCCTGAGCAAGAGCGAGACCCCATCTCTACTATAAATAGAAAGAAATTAATTGGCCAACTAATATATATAGAAAAAATTAGCCGAGCATGGTGGTGCATGCCTGTAGTCCCAGCTACTCGGGAGGCTGAGGCAGGAGGATCACTTGAGCCCAGGAGTTTGAGGTTGCTGTGAGCTAGGCTGATGCCATGGCACTCACTCTAGCCTGGGCAACAAAGCGAGACTCTGTCTCAAAAAAAAAAAAAAAATTTATGGAAGATAGAAAAATGTATACAACATGCAAATAAATAAAAATCTAGTTAGCAAGAACAACAGCCAGGACCATGAAATTTCAGAGGCATAGTCCTAATTCCAAGACTCATCCTATAGACCCCAATTTAGAATGGACCTAGGCTCCAAAAGGTCCTTGTTCAAATTTGGAATTCAGAAAAATGTTTGCCAAGAAACTGTTAAAAATGATTCCCAAGTTAGCTAGGAAAAGCATTTGAAATACAGTATCTAAATATCAAAAGACTGAATATGTAACAATTTGTTACTCTAACATTGCCTAAGAAATTATTTTCCTAAAGAATTTCTCCCAAATGTTATGCTTAAGGGAAAGAATTATGAGAGAGAATAAGGAAGTAGGTCAAGAATTCAAGAACTATTCCAAGGTGCTTAAAAAACTTTCAATGGCTTGAGAAGTTAATGATCTACAAGAAACACACAGTATTTTTTTTTATAATAAGGAAAAAAGTACTTTTAAAAAGGCAACTTAAAAACACCCATTCTTTATTCTTTATCATTAGCATTACGACAGATATAAAGGGATTCCTTACTTTTTAAGGATTACTCTGTATTTTAAAGGGTACATGCAGAAAGAAGTTTAATTGTGATAACAATGTAAATTGTTTATCACCTGTCAGCAGACTATTGATAACTTGGGTTTATCATCCTTCTAACCACGGCTAATCCGGTTTCCAAAAGAACCTTATATTTGGAGTTCGAAAACTTGATCACACACATACAAACTCCTGTGTGATCCTCTTAGGTTTCATGTACTTCACTGTGTAAAAAAAGAAATAATACCAACTACTTCACAGTACTGTTTCATAAATACAGTCATGTGAGGCATAACATTTTGGTCAACAACAGACCACATATAATGGCCCATAAGATTGTGTCAGAGCCAAAAAATTCCTATCACCTAATGATGTTGTAGCTGCCATAACTTTGTAGTGCAATGCATTACTCACATGTTTGTGGTGATATTAGTGTAAATAAATCTACTCTGCCAGGGCCCTAAAAGTATAGCACAATTATGTACAGTACATAATACATAATAATGTTACTGGTTTATATATTTACTACACTATATTTTTATTGTTATTTTAGAGTGTACTCCTACTTATATTTAAAAAAAAGAAGTCAACTGTAAAACAGCCTCAGGCAGGTCCTTCAGGAAGTATTCCAGAAGGCACTGTTATCATAGAAGACAGCGCCATCCCTGTCCTTGCCCCTGAAAAACCCAAAGTAGGACAAGATGCAGAAGTGGAAGACAATGATACTGATGATCCTGACCCTGTATAGCCCTAGACTAATATGTTTGTGTCTTGGTTTTTAACAAAAAAATAAGTCTAAAAAGTGAAAAAACAAAAAAATTTTACAATAGAAAAAAGCTTATAGAATAAGGATATAAAGAAAGAATATTTTTGTACAGCTATACAAAGGTGCTAGGCACGGTCGCTCATGCCTATAATCCTAGCACTTTGGATTGCTTAAGGCCAGGAGTTAGAGATCAGCCTAGGCAACATAATGGGACTCATCTCTACAAAAAATTAAAAAATTAGCTATGCACGGTAGGGTGCACCTATAGTCCCAACTACTTGGGAGGCTGAGGCACGAGGATCTCTTGAGCCCAGGAATTCAAGGTTACAGTGAGCTATGATCTGGTCATTGTACTCCAACCTAGGTGACAGAGCGAGAGATGCTGTCAATCAAGTAATAAAAAAAAGTAGAGTCTATGTTTCCTCCCCTTGCCTAAAGATGAGTCTCTGTAACTGCCTTCCTAAAGGAGTACTACTCAGCTGAGCAGAACCATAAGAGATAACATAGATTAGTAGACCTTCTCTTTCCGCATCAAAAACAGCACAGGAACCTTAATTTGTCAAAGCCAGGTGACAGATTTCATCAAATAAAGATGAAGGAAAACTGGTAGCCTTCATTCATTTTGCCACTTAAAGAAATACAATACAAAATAGTACAACAAATTATACAATCTAAAAGATGCTTTTAGGTTGGAAAATATCATGCCTAAAAGGATTCCCTTTATGTAAAATATACATACATGTATATTTATGCATAAAGACTTGTCAAGAGGCTGGGCGCGGTGGCTCACGCCTGTAATCCTAGCACTCTGGGAGGCCGAGGCGGGCAGATTGCTCGATATCAGGAGTTCGAAACCAGCCTGAGCAAGAGCGAGACCCTGTCTCTACTATAAATAGAAAGAAATTAATTGGCCAACTAATATATATAGAAAAAATTAGCCAGGCATGGTGGCGCATGCCTGTAGTCCCAGCTACTCGGGAGGCTGAGGCAGGAGGATTGCTTGAGCCCAGGAGTTTGAGGTTGCTGTGAGCTAGGCTGACGCCATGGCACTCACTCTAGCCTGGGCAACAAAATGAGACCCTGTCTTAAAAAAAAAAAAAAAAATACTCTTCAAGAAAGCTGTTCTTGGGCAGGCACAGTGGCTCACGCCTGTAATCCTAGCACTCAGAGGCTGAGGCAGGAGAATCGTTTGAGCTCAGGAGTTCAAAACCAGCCTGAGCAAGAGCAAGACCCCATCTTTACTAAAAAAATAGAAAGTAATTAGCAGGACAACTAAAAACATATAGAAAAATTAGCCGGACATGGTGGTGCATGCCTGTAGTCCCAGTTACTGGGGAGGCTTGACGCAGAAAGATTGCTTGAGCCCAAGAGTTTGCAGTTCCTATGAGCTAGGCTGCTGCCACAGCACTCTAGCCTGGGCAACAGACCAAGACTCTGTCTGAAAACAAGAAAAAAGAAAGCAATTCTCTGAAACACTAACAGTGGGAGTTCAGGGAGAACATTTCTTCTATTGCATATACCTTTCACTATTATTTGAATCTTTCTTAAAAAATTAAGAGTAGGTTGTCTTCAAGAACAGTAAAACCATTATTTACAAACTTTAAAAGAAAGAGTAATCAATGTAATCAAATGCTATAGAGACAACTCTAAGACTGAAAATGCACCCACTGGATTTAGCAACAAAGTTATCACTGGAGACCTTTGCCAGAATTTTCAGTGAAATGTGGAGGTAAAAAAAAGACAGTTGCAGAGTGAATGTAAGATAGACAAACAGAGACAGGTTAGAAAACTTTTCAATAAATTCATCTATATTATGGAAGAGAAGTTAGGATGGTTATTTCCAGGAAGACAGAATTAGGAGAGACATTTTTCAATATAGGAGAGATATGATCATGTTGATTTATTAATGAAAAGTCAGTAAATCCTAACATTCATACAGAAATTCAGAAGACCCAGAATAGCCGAAACAATCTTGAAAAAAAAAGTTGAAAGATTCACATTTCCCAATATCAAAATTTATAACAGAGCTACAATAATTGAGACAGTACATTACAGGTATAAGGATAGACATATAAACTAATGGAATAGAAGACAAAGTCCACAAATAAACCCTCACATTTAAGGTTGGTTGATTTTCAACAAGAATGCCAAAACAATTCAGTGGAGAAAGAACATTCTTTTCAACAAATGGTTCTGGGATAAGTGGATATCTACATGCAAAAAAATAAAAGTTGGACCCTTACCTCATACGGTATATTTAAAAAAAAAAACACTAAAAAATGGATCAAAAATCTAAACATTATATCTGTGAACTAAAAATACAATCTTAAGCCCTCTGCTAACTGAATGGATCTCTCTCGGCCAAGAAACACCTTAAAACTAAATTCCTAGCCGTGATGGGATGGGAGCAATAAAGGAAATTACATGTGTATGATTTCCCTTCATAAATATTCATGAGTAGTCCTCCTATAGCTTGTTGAATATATATATTTGACTGCCCCACTCAGTATAAAATCCTGTTCTCTTTTGTCTCTTCTTATGACGCACGTATGCCTAGCTTCCAGCCCAGGGCTCTGCTTCCCAACCTGTTGGAATGTCTGCCCAGCAGCTTACCCTTTTTGAGAAATGAAGCTCTCCTTTTTCCAACTATAAATCTCATCAATAATTGAAGGGACCCATGGAAACCCCCAGTGTTGTGTGTCGTGCCCCCGCCCCGGCATGATCAGAGGTCAATGCACCAAAGTCTACATGAGCCCACTGATAGCTCAGTTGTCTTCCTGATCTCACTAGGAGAAACTCAGGTAAGCTGCCCTGGATCCAAGATCTCCCACTTTTAGGAGGAAGATCTTGGAGACTTTATTTCTCTCCACCTCTTCCCTTCATTTCTCCCTAGTTCCCTCCATTCCAGACTCCTCAGGGAATGTTGTTGTTGGCCCTGGGGTTGTAGGGGAGTGGCTACTCCAGTTTTCCCAGTTCCCTCCATTCCAGACTCCAGAGGGAATGTCTTTGTTGGCCCAGGGTTTGGGTTTCTGGGTTGGAGTCTACCTCAGTTTCCCTGGTTCCCTCCATTCTGGAGCCCCGAAGGAATGTTTTTGTAGGTCCCAGGTTTGGGGGAGACCCAGTTGGATTCAGTTGATTTACCAAGGGTTTATGAGGACATTCATGTTTTGGCATTTGGGGAGGACAATCTCATAGAGGTAAATGCAGCTATAAAAACTTTAGTTCTAAGAAAATGGTCTCTGATCCACCGCCATCGGAGACACTAGTGACCTACATACGTAAAAACTCTAAAAAATTCTTTTAAATGTTTGAAATCTAACCTAAAATGATTTAAAATTTTGCCAGCCACAATTAAATCTTAGGAGATTTCTAGTTTATCTGTGCACTCAATTACAATAAAGAGGCTTTCGAACCTTCCAAAACAGTGAAGATACCAGGATCATAAGTCTCTCATAGCCTCCCTTAGACAGGGTGATTTAAAGTGAAAAGAGACTCCAAAAAAAGGGTGCATGTGAAATATTTAGAGTCGACTCTTTCCTTCCTACCTCTCCTTCCAACTCTGCTCCTAAACAATTGTTTTTTTCTTCCCAACTAGCTTTCTTAAAAAATTCCTCCAAATGTTGACCTTTGTTTTTTTCTTCTGTTTAAAAAGCTCCTACAATACTAGCTCCTTGGAATGGGACACAGCTGCCTAACTAAACTGATTTATTCACAGAACTAAGAAATTAACTAAAGACAATATGTGACAATATGTTTAATTTTTTTTCCTTGTTATCTTGCTTTATTTTTTTTTTACTCTTTTGCCTATCTCTAATAATCTCTAACCCAAATTTCTCTAAAACTATCAGTTGGGCTTTTAATATGTAAAACTTTTAGCTTCAAAATAGACTAGGCCGGGCGCGGTGGCTCAAGCCTGTAATCCTAGCTCTCTGGGAGGCCGAGGTGGGCGGATCATTTGAGCTCAGGAGTTCGAGACCAGCCTGAGCAAGAGCGAGACCCCATCTCTACTATAAATAGAAAGAAATTAATTGGCCAACTAATATATATAGAAAAAATTAGCCGGGCATGGTGGCGCATGCCTGTAGTCCCAGCTACTTGGGAGGCTGAGGCAGCAGGATTGCTTGAGCCCAGGAGTTTGAGGTTGCTGTGAGCTAGGCTGACGCTACGGCACTCACTCTAGCCTGCGCAATAAAGTGAGACTCTGTCTCAAAAAAATAAAAAATAAAAATAAAAAAAAACAAAATAGACTAAAGAGATTAGAAATGTTTTGTCCCAAGCTATACCTAGACTGCTACAAAACTGGCCTTTATGGGAAAAAAAAAAAATTAAGAGCTTCCATCTTTAAAAGTCTGAAGGGAAACGTTTGCCATCTGTTTTCTCTGAAAGCTACTGTGTTTCCCTGAAAATAAGACCTACCCATAAAATAAGCCCTAGCAGGATTTCTAAGCATTTGCTCAATATAAGCCCTACCCCGAAAATAAGACCTAGTGATGGGCGTGGCTACACAGTGTATCTGCACAACCCATGCATTTCGTCATGGTAAAGCAGACAAGCAGCCCTTCTCATCTGCCCCATCGTGACAGCTACTATCCCAGAGGTGACCGGAAAGGTGCGGGCAGCCCCACCAACAAGGTCGGCTCCCCCTGTCAGGTCCCGGAAATCCTGTGCGTGCTGCAAGCTGAGGCTTTGAGGGGAAAATAACACATCCCCTGAAAATAAGCTATAGGGTGTCTTCTTGAGGAAAAATAAATATAAGACCCTGTCTTATTTTCGGGGAAATACAGTATTACCCAAAGGGCTTCATTTGCATAACAAGACCACCTTTTGCTAACTAGTCCAGCTTCTCCTACCCCAAGCCTCTTTTTCTGCTTTCCAAGCTGTAAATGACCTTTACATTCCTGTCTTCTTCCACCTGTGCATGACACATAAAGCTTTTTTGTATATAAAGGGCTCAGACACGTGAAATATATATAAATATATATATACATATATATACATTTTTTTTTTACTTGTTCCATTCTCAATGACAAACTTATATTTTTAGTGTTGAGCCTAGATTCTGGTGTCTGGATATGTAGCCATGGTAGGGCCTAGAGACATGTTCTCTACAAGATACAACCAAGCCAGATAGGGGCCCCTTCTTTACTTCTCCAGCTTTGCTTCCTGGTTATTCTAGAAGGGGCTGGATCCTCCATGCATCTTGTCTTTTGTTCTAAACAGTATGCCTGGTATGTAAATTGTGGACACAGACAGGCTCTGCCCTTCCTAGCCATCTTGGATGCCACGTAGCTACTTAAGACCTAAGGTGACTGAGAGAAGGACACTGGAGATGACATCCGTGTTACAATTTCACAATTCTTTTCAATAATTAAAAATCATTAAAATTGATGGGGGTAAAAAGAAAAAACATAAATAAAATTATTAAAATTTAAAGTCATTATGTTGAATTTAAAAAGATGGTCATAAAATGCCTGAATTATTTATAAGTAAAATACTAAAACATTCATTATTAAACATAAGTTTAACTTCATATACTTTTTTTTTTTTTTTTTTGAGACAGAGTCTCACTTTGTTACCCAGGCTAGAGTGAGTGCCGTGGCGTTAGCCTAGCTCACAGCAACCTCAAACTCCTGGGCTCAAGCAATCCTGCTGCCTCAGCCTCCCGAATAGCTGGGACTACAGGCATGCGCCACCATGCCCAGCTAATTTTTTCTATATATATTAGTTGGCCAATTAATTTCTTTCTATTTATAGTAGAGACGGATTCTCGCTCTTGCTCAGGCTGGTTTTGAACTCCTGACCTTGAGCAATCCTCCCGCCTGGGCCTCCCAAAGTGCTAGGATTACAGGTGTGAGCCACCACGCCTGGCCAGTTCATACACTTTAACTTATTTTTATTAATATATAATATAGAAAACTAAAGATATGTTAATAAAAATTGGGAACTGATAACAGCTCAAAGTTTAACTTCCTAAATTTTAATCAAAAATAATGAAACTGTCCTTTATAAAATTAATAAAGGGCCACAAGGTAGAAAGTGTGGTAAGAGAAGATATATATAAAAGCAGCCATTGTTCCTTAGCTTGCTTTCCTGTACTTGCTTACTACTCAGAGACACAGCTGATGGTCATAAAGACTCTTAGTCTTCATTGTTCCCATAGATAACATTACCCTTGTGAAACCTGAGGCTAGTTTTTGAGGTATCTCCCAGGCGCTGCATGCCTATGGAAGGGCTGACCCACGCAGACCAGTGGCCCATACCAAGGAACTGACTCAACTGCTAATGCAACCCCCAACCAAGAACCGATTCAGCAAAGACCAAAATTTCTACACCTCTACAGTTCTACCCTGAACCCAGCCAATTAGCAGACCCAACTGCCTACACTTTTGCCTGCCAAACTATCTTTAAAAACCGTTTCTCCCAAATTTTCAGGAAGATGGACTTGAGAACTTCCATCTCCTCACATGGCATCTGTGATATTAAACTCTTTCTCTGCTATAACACCTGCTGTCTCAGTGTATAGCCTTCCTCTCGAACAGCAGGCAATGAACCTGGTTGGGCTATAACAGTAAGGGCTACTATGAATTAACATTATAATTAATACATGTAATTAAAGTTACTAATATAAAATTCTATACACAAAATATAAAAAATTAGATTTTTTCCTAGAAAAAGTAAAACTTTTTGTTTTTAAAATCTTTTAAATTAGGCCGGGCGCGGTGGCTCAAGCCTGTAATCCTAGCTCTCTGGGAGGCCGAGGTGGGCAGATCCTTTGAGCTCAGGAGTTCGAGACCAGCCTGAGCAAGAGCGAGACCCCATCTCTACTATAAATAGAAAGAAATTAATTGGCCAACTAAAATATATATAGAAAAAATTAGCCGGGCATGGTGGCACATGCCTGTAGTCCCAGCTACTTGGGAGGCTGAGGCAGCAGGATTGCTTGAGCCCAGGAGTTTGAGGTTGCTGTGAGCTAGGCTGACGCCAGGGCACTCACTCTAGCCTGGGCAATAAAGTGAGACTCTGTCTCAAAAAAAAAATCTTTTAAATTATCACTTTGGCTAAATAAGTGACTGTTTTATAGTAACCTATAATCCTGTTTTATGATAATAAGTGTTTATGATAAAAATGTTTTAACCCTTTGATATTTAACAAACTTTCCAAAATCAAAATTTTTAAACTGTCTTTTTGACCTCAAGCTGGCTTTCTAAAAATCTGAGAGATGCATTTGACTTATTCAGTATGTTAAGACTATACAAGAAGCACTGTCAAATATGAAACGATATTTAACTTTCCTGAGGTCCTGCAAGAACACCTTCTTGTTTTTTTGAGACAGAGTCTCACTTTGTTGCCCAGGCTAGAGTGAGTGCCATGGCGTCCTAACTCACAGCAACCTCAATCTCCTGGGCTCAAGAGATCCTACTGCCTCAGCCTCCCAAGTAGCTGGGACTACAGGCATGTGCCACCATGCCCGGCTAATTTTTTGTATATATACTTTTAGTTGGTCAATTAATTTCTTTCCAATTTTAGTAGAGACAGGGTCTCGCTCTCGCTCAGGCTGGTTTCGAACTCCTGCCCTCGAGCGATCTGCCCATCTCGACCTCCCAGAGTGCTAGGATTACAGGCGTGAGCCACCTGGCCAAGAACACCTTCTAACGAACAAACTCCAGGATAAACTGTTACATTTGTTTTCCTATATGAAAGCTACTTCCAATTTAACTGAAACAAAAAAAACATTTGTTTTCCTATATGAAAGCTACTTCCAATTTAACTGAAAATGCTTCGAGTTTAACATCTAGACACTTCAGCTAGACACCCACTGGACCCTAACCTCAAGCAAGACAAGAATTAATTACATGGGGATGAACTAATTTTTTTTTAACTATTTGTTTAAAACATTGCTATTTCAGAAGAAATTTTATTTTTCCTTCTTTTGAGCTATTTATAGCTTACAACAAACTGGTATATTTTGTATACAATATGAAATATTAATTTTTCTCTCTACTTGATTTCTCCAAAATTTGGCAGCTATTCATAAGTATTCTTATTTTATGGAAATATAATTATTTGTATAAGTTCAGTAAGAATCTGTTTTTCTTTTTATAACAGGATAGAATTAGAGATACTGGTTATTTTCCCAAGGCTTTGATTACAATGGCATATTGTCAAATATGCCCAGATTGCTTTGAGGAATCAGGTTGACTTTATAAGGCCAATAAAGGGCCTCTGGAAAAAAAAAAAAAAAAGAAAATACTGACCTCATCTATAACATTTCCTGATCTGTGTTAAGTAAAGAATGTCACTTTCTAACAGGTCCTGAAATCTCAAGTTACTTTGAGACCTCAAAAAAGAGCAATTTCCCAATTCATACAGGTATCTACAGGCAGTTAAATCCTTGGCTTGGTTCCAGACCTTTAAGTAACCTGACATTCCTTTTTTTTTTTTTTTTTTTTTAAAAAAAAGGAGGTTCCAGCAAAACTAATTTTAAAAAAGAAAGCCTATGGCCAATGACTATTCTTACTATACTGTATGCAAATAATCAAACCAAGCACAATAAGACTAAAATTTATTTTATAAATAAGGCAGTCCTACTATGATTTGTCTTTAATAAAAATAAGAGAAAATTATGTCTTTAAAAAAAAGGCCCATTATTAAATCCCAAGCCTTGTCCTTTTTAAGTTTTTTATTATTTGTCCAAAGTTTGGAATAAATCCTGGTTATTTCTTGACTACAAAGGAAAAAAAACAGGTCATAATTTTCTTCATGACATTTTTATTTGACTCCCTAATGGAGTAGGTTCCTTTTTCCATTTTAATACCCAAATTCTTCTTCTCTAATTGTCAAATTATTGTTATTTTTCTCTCCTTTTACGTCAAGAAAACCAGAGTCATAATATCCTGAAGACTAGAGCTAATCCAAGGAAGCCTACAGCATCTTCCTCATCTAAAATCTCACTGGGCCTGGCTTGTTTCCATTGCAAATGCCCTGTCACTATACAGGCAGACCTTCCCTCCTCTAGGCCCAGGGACTACAGGAGAGGAGGGAGGCATGTGAGACCGTAAGGGCCAGTTTAAAGGGTAGAATGGTCTTAACAAAATGCTTATGTTTATATAACTAATCACTACAAGCCTGTAACTAAAACCTAGACTACAGTAGCTTGGTGCTTATAAATTAATTTTATAAACATGCTTTTAACTTTTGGTTTTCAACTATATTGCTTTAAATGTTTTAAGGGGATCGCTTCTCGGCCTTTTGGCTAAGATCAAGTGTAAATGTTTTAAGGGGTTAATCAGTGCCTGTCTACCCCTATTTGAGTCTGGCCCAAAATGTTTAACTGGCTGTAAGCTTTTATGGTGCTAAACCTCCCCTGGGCCATAAAGGTCTCACTGAGGGAATAAATAGACCAAGGGCAAACAGCCACTCCACCCTGTCAATGATGGAACAAATAAAAGTCTGGCCATCACTACTGCCTCTGGCATATCTTGGCCAAAGGGGGGTGGGGGGGTCTGTGAACTAAAAATAAAATCCTAAGCCTTCTGCTAACTGAATGGACACCTCTTAGCCAAGGGGCCCCAGAAACACCTTAAAACTAGGCTAAAATATAAAACTCTTGGGAGGGAGGAAATAAATATAAAACTCTTGAAAGAAAACATAGGTATAAAACTTTATGACTTTAGATTAAGCAATGCTTTCTCAGATATGACACCAAAAAACACACATAATAAAAGAGGAATAAGCTGGTTATCATCAAAATTTAAGAATTTTGTTCTTCAAAGGAAACCACCAAGAAAGTAAAAAAGACCACCACTCATAGAAAGGGAGAAAATGTTTGCAAATTGTGTATCTAAGAGGGGACTTGTATCTAGAATACACAAAAAACCTTCTTACAATTCAACTATAAAAGACAAATAATCCAATTTAAATAGGGGCCAAGACTACGAATGGACATTTCTCCAGAGAAGACAAATGGCCAATAAACACATGAAAAGATGCTTAAGATCAACAGCCATAAAGGAAATGCAAACCAAACCCCAAAAAGATACTAGTTCACATCTACTAATCAAAATGATATGTAATGGCATATGTTGGCAAAGATGTAGAGAAACTGGAGCCCCTATTCCCTCTTGGGAATGTGAAACAGTACAGCCACTTTAGAAAACAGTCTGGCAATTCCTCAAAAGATTAAACAAAGAGTTACCATATGACCCCAGCAGTTATACTCTTAGACATATACCCAAGAAGAACAAAAACATATGTCCACACTGAAATTTGTACACAATGCTTATAGTAGCATTAGTCATAATAACCAAAGAGGCTCCTGCCTTAGCCTCCCTAAGTGTTGGATTACAGGCATGAGCCACCTGGCCCAGCCAGAGTGACATATTTAAGAACAACTCTACTTTCTTTCTATATCACCCTCAATAGAACTGCTTGCAAGTTCTGCAAAAACTGACTGCTTGTCTAGCATAACACAGTAAGCAAATCCCACACAGTTCTATAGGCTCTGGATAATTAAACAAAAGCCTCTGTTGTTAACATAAACTCAATCAGGTTGTACAGAAACTATGGAAACATATGTCTTTGTTATTAGTATATTTTACAAAATTTACAAGGCTGTGTAAATAAGAATTCCAAACAGCCTTCTGCCTCTCACCTCTAAGCCTATTTTGAAGGACCTTGGACATTCCATTCACTAGGAGAATAATGTGTGCTACATTGTAGTGCATAAAGATATAATGTTCGGTACTGCCATCAAGGAGTTTACAAGCTTGCTGTACAGAAAACAATGTAGTAGAGATATGGTTAATTATAACATGTAAAATGATTAAATGCCCAAAAGAATTATATGAGTTTTAGGCTCAGGAGTTTGAGAAAAGGGAAAAATCAAGACTACTGAAGTATTCAAGGAAAGTGAAAGATAAAATATCCACATAATTCTTCCCACTGATACTACTTGCCATCTTAGGGGTTTCTTTGTAGTCTTTTCAAGGCCTTTAGATTAGATACAATTTTTCTTTTGTTCCTTTCATTATTCTAAACTGTATTAGATGCACACTATTAAAATGTACCATATAAGCATAATAAAAGTCACATATGAAGCAAATATATTTAAGAAGTCTATTTAGAAAAGCATAATTCACTTTTAAATATTGATGGGAGTGGCAGTGCTAGTATCTTTCTAGGAGAATCTGAGACTATCTTTTTTACATATTTAAAAAAGATATATAATTAAGCTCCTCAAAAACCTAAAATCCAAAAATTAGATGGTTTTTTATCATCTTCTAGACACTGCTAAGGACTGCCAAATAACATTGAAATGTGTTTTGACTAGCAGTGGTTTTAAAATGCAAAGTCATTATGAGTCTCTTCTAGTCAGTGTATAACAGCAAAGAATATACGATTTCTCTGACTCCTTTTACAAAGAATACTTTGAGTGCCCAGGTAACTTACTAATTCACTGTTTCTAACCTTTTCTCCAAAATGTTACCCCCACGCACACTAAAAAAAATCAAGAGAGTTAAACATTTATGTGTCATGATTAAACCATATAATTTCAACTAGTTCCTCACATGACCTGATTAACCTTTAACTTGTCCTTTTTCCAGTTTCCTAGGCCATTGTTCTAAATCCTTAAGTCCTTAAGTCATGACTACATCCTTCTCCCCCCCCC
>VSMD01068159.1:0-10352 GCA_008750895.1 Mirza zaza
GCGGTGGCTCACGCCTGTAATCCTAGCTCTCTGGGAGGCCGAGGTGGGCGGATCGTTTGAGCTCAGGAGTTCGAGACCAGCCTGAGCAAGAGCGAGACCCCATCTCTACTATAAAATAGAAAGAAATTAATTGGCCAACTAATATATATAGAAAAAATTAGCCGGGCATGGTGGCGCATGCCTGTAGTCCCAGCTACTTGGGAGGCTGAGGCAGCAGGATCGCTTGAGCCCAGGAGTTTGAGGTTGCTGTGAGCTAGGCTGACGCCATGGCACTCACTCTAGCCTGGGAAATAAAGTGAGACTCTGTCTCAAAAAAAAAAAAAAAAGAGTCAAGAGACCAATGGAGAAAGTAATGGCAATGCCTTCTTTGCTGCAGCTTTGAAAGTCATACACTATCACTTCCGCCACATTCTATTGTCCCCTTGGGCCAGCCCTGATTCAGTGTGGAAGGCGACTACATAAAAGCATTGTAGTCAGGTGGAGCAGCTATAACAGAATACCATAGACTGGCTTAAACAACAGAAATTTATAATATCTTTCATCGTCTTGGAAACTGGAAGTATGAGGTCAGTGTACCAGCATGGTCGGGTTTTGGTGAACCCTCTTCCTGGTTTATAGATGGTTGCTTTCTCACTGTGTCCTAATATAGTAGAGAAAGAGAGAGCTCTGGTCTCTTCTGCTTCTTATAAGGGCACTAATCCCATCCTAGGGGCCCCACCCTCATGACCTCATCTAAACCTAATTACCTCCAAATCCATCACATTGGGGGTTAGGAGTTCAATTAAGGGAGACAGAGCCAGGCACAGTGGCTCATGCTTATAATCTTAGCAACTTGGGAGGAGGCTGACATGGGAAGATCGCTTGAGGCCAGGAGTTTGAGACCAGCATGGGCAACATAGTGAGACACCATCCCTAAAAATATAAAAAATTTAGCTGGGTATGGTGGTGCACACCTGCAGTCCCAGCTACTCAGGAGGCTAAGGCAGGAGGATCTCTTCAGCCTAGGAGTTCGAGGCTGCAATGAGCTGTGATCATGCCGCTGCACTCTAGCCTGGGTGACAGAGTGAGACCATGCCTCTAAAAAAAAACATTCAGCCCATAGTAGGCATGAATATTAGAAGGCATGGGTTCTTGGAGGCCGTCTTGGAGGTATGTTGCTAATTCTGAGAATCTGGCCTACAGAAAGACGGCAGGTGCTACAAACGTTTTAGGCACAAAGCGGATAACTACAGTTTTGTTTATAATAGTGAGAACTTGGGAGCCATTTACATACCCATCTATATGAGACTGGCTGAGTTAACTCTTGCACAGCTACACAATGGAATCATGGTTATAAACATGCAAGTGCCCAGAGAAAGGACAGGGGGACATCAGCACACTTTGGGCAGTGGTTATTTCGGTGCGTGGGCATGCAATTGAGTAGTACGAGTAGCAAACTGAGCCTCAGAGAGCTCTAGTGTGGGACCAAGTGAAGGAAGGAAAGAAGCAGGTTCTTATTTATAAATCTATCCTGCCAGGGTTGCTTTCTCCTTAACGTCTCAGAAAACTGAAGCTGAGCATTTTGGCTTCTGAATACCACGTGGCTAAAACACTTCTTGAACCAGGCTGTGTCTTTCCAAATGAGAGGCTTAGCAGCCACCTACAGGAGTTCGATTCCAAGCAGGAGACTGCCCAGCTAGATGGCTGGGATCAGCTCTAATGGGATCCACCTGTCTAATTCCCTCTGTCGCCTACACTGATTAGGACACTGAGCACCCAGGGCAGGGAAAGGCCAGGGGACACCCCTTCTCCCGCAGATTATAAACAGACATTCATCCCCTGCCCCCTCACCTTCCCTAGTTCAGTGGCAAATGATCAGCCATTTTCTTGACCCCAACACATTAATTATCCAAGGATGGAGTAGACGACGAGACCATTTCTGGAAGAAATCTATGGGCCCCATCTGTCCCTATTTCCCTAAGGCTCCTGGAACTCAAAAAGCTTTTTGTGGCTGGAAATACATATTTCTCCCAGCCAGACTGCCGCAGTCCCTGCAGACCCCACGGCACCCTTTCGTGGGGCCTGGGACAGTCACATCCCTGTGGGGGAACAGGCTGATCAGGAGAGAGAGCCAGAGGCTCACTTTCCCCCCACGTCAGTCACCAAGTCAGATGTGACAGAGAAAAAGAACAATCCTTTCTGCTCTACTTTGTCACCAGTAAAGCAGTTTGACAGACGAGCACCAGCTTTGGGGACGGACTCTGTTTTGACTCCCATAGCTGCCAAAGATGTGCTGTGTGGCCTTAGGCAAGTCACTCCACCTCTTTGTGCCTCCATTTATTCACTCTAAAAAGGAGGAAAATAACAGGGCCTACCTCTCACGGTGGCCATTAATGAGATAACATTTAACTGCTCAGCAAAGTAAATGGCATAATAAATGGTTGCCACAGTTATATTACTATGTTATTATACTATTGCAGATTCTAGACAAGACATCCTATTGGGGAGGGAGGTGAGGGCAGGATGCACGTGCTGTAAATTCGGAAATAGGGGCAATGCCAGAAGCAGCATCCAGTGTGTTCATTCTCTCCGGCTAAATTAGTCCCACTC
The DNA here is from genome assembly GCA_008750895.1 of Mirza zaza. Lineage (NCBI taxonomy): Eukaryota > Metazoa > Chordata > Mammalia > Primates > Cheirogaleidae > Mirza > Mirza zaza. Next base: position 2,590 of record VSMD01068159.1, read on the forward strand.
AGGGATTTCAGTACTTTTTAAAATAACTTTGTGGTTCATTTATCCAGAAAGGAGGGAGAACACAGGGTACCCACCCTGGAGCAGAGCCCAGGGAGCCAGACCCTGGCCAGACCCTGCTGGCTTAGACGGAGCCTCTGTGCACGTTAGGTAAAGGTGCCCAGTGTGACTCTAGGGGAACTGCTGATCCACTCTGGGCCTCAGTTTCCCCATCGCTGACACAGGGATAAGTAAGACGAATCTCCCTCCCTGGGATGTTGAGAAGAAGAGCTGTAGGAACGGATACCCACTCTCAAGCCCAGTGACAAATGCCATTTATTAACTGCTCTTTCCTTTAGGCAATGCTGTCCCCCACCCCTCGGCCCCATCCCACCACCAGACCCCTCCAAACACACATTTTCTCTTAACCTGTGAACAGGCTCAGATTCTTCCCACCTCAAGGGGAAAAATTCCCTCCCTGGCCGAGCGCGGTGGCTCAAGCCTGTAATCCTAGCTCTCTGGGAGGCCGAGGCAGGCGGATCGTTTGAGCTCAGGAGTTCGAGACCAGCCTGAGCAAGAGCGAGACCCCATCTCTACTATAAATAGAAAGAAATTAATTGGCCAACTAATATATAGAAAAAATTAGCCAGGCATGGTGGCACATGCCTGTAGTCCCAGCTACTTGGGAGGCTGAGGCAGCAGGATTGCTTGAGCCCAGGAGTTTGAGGTTGCTGTGAGCTAGGCTGACTCCATGGCACTCACTCTAGCCTGGGCAACAAAGTGAGACTCTGTCTCAAAAAAAAAAAAAAAAAGAAAAAGAAAAATTCCCTCCCTCTGTCCCCTAATCCTGCATCTCCCTTCAGTAACATTCCTTTTTTTTTTTAAAGACAGGGTCTCACTCTGTCGCCCGGGCTACAGTGCAATGGCATCATCATAGCTCACCGCAGCTTTAAACTCCTGGGCTCAAGTGATCCTCCTGCCTCGGCCTTCCGAGTTGCTGGGACTACAGGAGTGTGTCACCATGCCCGGCTAGTTTTTTCTATATAGTTTTAGTTGTCTAGCTAATTTCTTTCTATTTTTAGTAGAGATGGGGTCTTGCTCTTGCTCAGGCTGGTCTGGAACTCCTGACCTTGAGTGATCCCCCTGCCTCAGCCTCCCAGAGTGCTAGGATTACAGGTGTGAGCCACCGCACCCAGTCCCCGAGCTGAATTTTCTCTGTCCAAGGTCACCAGCAACCTCCTGGGGCTGGCTCCAGGGCCTCCTGGTCCTGGTTTACACACCAGCCTGGTGACCCTGACACTTAGAGCATTGCGCTCTCCCCCATGTCACTCCTTCTCCTTCTGGCCACTTCTCACATGTCCGTGTCCCTAGGGCCCTCCCCCTCCCCTGTCGCTTGTATCTGCTTCCTCCCTGGGGAGGGCCCACACCTCCAGGCCTGAATAGCCAATGGCCTTCCGGACATCTCCATGTGGCCTTCATTCAACAGGCACCTCAGTGGGGAGATCATCACTGTCCCTAACACGCCACCTCCCTCCCGGGTTCCTATCTCACGAAACACCCCGCCCCATCCACTCAGCCGCCCAAGCCAGAGCCAAGGTACCCCCCTAACCCCTTCCCCTGTCGCCACGGCCCCCAGTTTAGCCTTCTGAAGCCCTCTTGCCAGCATGCTCACCTCCATCCCGCCATCTCACTCTGACATAGGCCATCTAGCCAACCAGTGGTCTTTTATTGAGCACCTACTGTGTTCCAGGGACCATGCTAGGCACTGGCTACTAGCGTCTCTCACTGATTCGCTGGAGCCCGTCCTCACAGGGCTCCTCCTCTGAAAAACACTTGCCACACAGAACGCTGACCGGTGTCTAGCACAGCGCTGTCTCCAGAACGTTCTGTGATGCAGGGAATATTCTCTATCCATGCTGTCCGATCGGGAAGCCGCAGGTAGCTACTGAGCACTCGAAATGTGGTGCGTGTGACTGAGAAACTGGATTTTTAATTTAGTCTTATTAAAATATATTTAAATTAACCACATGGCTTGTGGCTCCCCTATTTGGACAGTGCAGCTCTAGAGGGAAAAGCTGGCCACATCCCTTCACAGTTTGTAATCCCTCATGGCTCCCCAGTGCCCTTAGGATCAAGTCCGGACTCCTGACAATGACCTACAAGGCCCTGCATGGCCTGTGTCCCTCCCAACCCAGAAGTCCCCCCACCGGCCTTCTGCTTGTCACACCGGCGGTGTGGGGTTCCTCGAGGCCAGACCGCTCGCCTCCACCTCAGGGCCTTTGCACCAGCTCTGCCCTTGGCTGGCACACTCCTTCCCGCCTCCCTCCGTGAGGGGCCTCCTCTGTTCTGTTTGGCAACTCTGGGTCGTGGCGTTGGGCTCTGCCAGCGACACAATGCCCACAGTGGCTGCCCTGTCCTCCAGGGGTGTTCCCCAGGGAGTCCCAGGGACAATGCAGCATGGTGGCCTCAGAGAGCTTGAGGGGGGGTTACTGACAGGGAGAGCGGACCCGCCATTCTCTCTGAGAAGCCAGCCTTTGAGGGTGTCAGGAAATGATCTGTGTTCTCTGTGGAAAGGACACAGCGGTGGGGGTGGAGGTGGGGCATGGGGACAGGGTCCCAAACCCCATTTCTGTAGCTCTAACGAGCTCACTATGGTGTCAGTTTTCATTTCAATAAAATGGGGCAACAGCATCTCCTGGGGAGGGTTCCTGCGAGAATGAGATACTGTAACTCGGGAAGGAGCTGTCACTGCGGTGTGGCAGGGAAGAGGGCAAGGTCTGTGCAGACCAGCTACTGTCGTTACGACCCCACAGGTGGGGCGGGCCCCCCTCCCACAAAAATGAGGTCTTGCCTTGAGTTTTAAGGGTGAAAGAAATCAAAGTCCAATCCCCGGAGGCAGAGAGAAGGAAACCGAGGGTCAGAGCGGGCCAGGAGTTTGCCAGAAGTCACAGGGTAAGCAGGGGGCGATACTGAGAATGCAGGTCCGCGGCTGCGCCCCCCCCATAACTGTGCCCCAAATCTGTGCGTCCCACGAGGAGAGGCGGCCCCCCAGAGGCGCTCACCTTTGGGAGATCCTGCCTTTTCATCCGACCTCCGGATGGGCCTGGCCTCCCCGGGCGGAGACGTCTCCCGGAGTCCCCTGGGGGCGCCAAGGGGCCGGTGACCGGCAGCGGGACGTGGGAGCCGGGGGGCGCCGGGCGGGGCCGGCAGCGCGCGACTCCTCCAAGACCATACGCGACCCGACCGGCCGCGCGGCTCCAGGTCCCCGCGGGCGAGGGGTCCCCCGAGACCTGGGAGGGGGCCGGGCGGGCGGGGCCTCGGAAGCCACCTCCACACCCGTCTGCCGCCCCCAGGAGGCCTCTGAGACCCGGGCGGTGGGGTGAGAGGGACAGGCTCTCTGGCTCTTCCTCCCGGTCCTTTGGAAGCGTCTAATGACACCCCAAGCTCCGAAGCTGCTGGCATTGCGCCCGCCTCTCCCCTCCAGCCCGGGGTTTGGGGGAGGCCAGCCGAACCCCCAAACCACGGAACTCACTAGGCGCCTGGGGACCCTGTCTAGTACTTCATTCACCAGGCGGATCTGGGATGGGGTCGACTGCCTCCCCCTCCCCTTGCGTGCTTGGGCAACAGACCAACTCTCTGGGCCTCAGTTTCCTCATCGGTAAAATGGGATGATGATGACGATAGCATTTTAATAGTGTTCTCAGGATTTAATGAGGAAATGAGTAAAATCCTTGGTCCCCAGTGGGCCCTCAGCTAAGGGGCTGCTTCTGCGGAAGCTCATCTAGCCCCCGCACCCCACCCCTCAGCCCAGGGGAGACCCGGACCTGGTCTACCCAGAAGCCCAGCCCTGATGGTTTGAGGGTTGAGCAGGAAGAATGGCTAAGGTTGTAGCTGGAACCAGCAAGATACAGGCTCTGTGACCTTGGAGTCCCTGCCCCTCTCCGGGCCTCAGTTTCCCCATCTGCAGAAAAGAGGTGCTATCCCACAACAATTCCAAGGGGTAGCAATGACCAGTACATTTATGGAGCACTTACTGTATGCTGCAAGCTTCATCCGCTTCCCAACAACCCTATGGAGCCATCATCCTTATCAACAGCCCATTGTACAGGAGGCCAGGCTCAGAGAGGTGGAGAGACAGGTCCACAGTCACACAGCTACAAGCAGTGTGCAGTGCTGGTAAGCTTGAATCCCGCTCTCCTGTCTGAGTAGCTTGGTCCCCTTGGGGCACTGGGCTAACTTTCAAGGGGGTTCCCCTCCCCCAGCCATTCCCCTTCCTTCCCACCCTCCATCCGGGGGCGCTTCCCTGGAGGAGCAGCTGGGAGTGGCCCCCACCAAGCTCAGGGGAGGCCACGGCAGGAAGTGAGATGGAAAAGCACAGGGGAGTTGGCCTGGGTGGGGAGGGTGTTCTGGAAGCCTCCCTGGGCGGGTGGCCAAACAGCCACAGAAATGGAGATTCAGTGCCTCCAGCAGTCTGCGCCCCTACTGTGTGCCTGAGTGAGGCTTTGGGGTTGGGTAGAAAAAGAGGGACCCATCTCTGCCTTCCAAGAGCTCACCCGAAATCACAGAAGCTCATGTTTATGGGGGACTTTATGGAGGTCTTAGGATGCTGATTATATTCCTTCATTCTCACCACAACTGGGTAATCGGTGCTATTGTTATCCCGAGGGAAGTATCTGGAAAACAAGCTCCAGAGAGGGAAGTGATCTATCCAAAGTCACACAGCTAGTCAGTGTTGGGGCTGAGATTTGAACCCTAACAGACTGGCTTCAGAGCCACAATTGTCACTCACAGTGCTGTCCATTGAGTACCTAATATGTGTCAGCCATTGTACGTTCTTTCCAACACTCTTACAGACTGAACCCTTATTCTATAGAGAGGGAAATAAAGGATCAGAGAGGTTAGGTAACTGGGCCAAGGCTACACAGCCAGGAAGTGGAGGAGCAAAGATTAAAATGCAAACCTCTCATGACCCAAGAGGGGAAAAGAGATCAGCCCCATCGTTCGTTCATTTATTGGTGCATTCTAGGTTTAGTCATTCAACAGATATTTATGGAGCATCTACTATGTCAGGCACAGGGTGGACCACAATAAACCTGACCCAGCCCCTGCCCTCAGGGGCTCAGGGTCCTGGCAGGTCCCTGGGGTGCTCAGATTGCATAATAGCCATCTCCTCGGGTATAGAGGAGAGGCTGTCAGGGCTGGCTGCCTGAAGAGGTGACTCTGGAATTCTGCCTTCTGGCTGGGCCATCTGGGTAAGTCTTTTCATCAGAAAACTAGGGATCGCAAAGCCCACCTTGTCCGGTGTGGCTCAGGAAATGTTATCCATGATTACAGTTCCAATCCCAGAGAGCCCAGCAGCAGGAAGTTCATGCTTTGGGCGAGAGCAGTCAAAGAGTGCCTGGAGCCCTCCGAGCCCAGGGACACAGGGCATACCAGTGGGAAGAATCCCCAAAGGCCTCAGACAGGGTGTCGCCACAGGGAGTCTGTGGCCAGAACTGTGTGACCTCAGCCAGGCCCCTGGGGCCTCAAGCAGGAATGAGGTCAGTGCTGTGGCCTGAGAGGGGAAGGAGCCCTGGAGAGGGGGAGGAGCCCTAGAGAGGGGGAGGAGGTTCTGGAGAGAGGGTGGAGCCCTGGAGAGGGGGAGGAGCTGTGGAGAGGGAGAGGGGCCCTGGAGAGGGGGAGGAGCCCTGGAGAGGGGAGGAGCCCTGGAGAGGGGGAGGAGCCCTGGAGAGGGGGAGGAGCCCTGGAGAGGGGAGGAGCCCTGGAGAGGGGGAGGAGCCCTGGGGAGAGGGAGGAGCCCTGGGGAGGGGGAGGAGCCCAAGAACTAAGAAATGCAGCAAAGGGGGCAGGGGAGCGGGGACAATCTGAGCTTAGAGCTTTAGCGTTGGTATAACCCAAGTCCAATCCAGGTAGGACACTCATGATGTGACCTTAGGATGTCACCTCCTCTTTTAGATAATGTGTTACTAAATACCTGCATCCCCAGCTTGTCTTACGAAATCAGATAATTCTGACAATTATTTTATTTAGCAGACACATATAGAGCACGTACTTCGGGCCGGGGCTGTTCTGAGCACGTTACAGGCACGTATTGTTAATGACAGGTAAGTGGCACGGGCGGCTGGCTCCTGCCAGGGAAGCACAGCTATTGTCATTCCTCTGCATTATGTGACTTTGTTACCATGACTGTGTGTTACTTTCTGATGAGGAAAAACAGCAGCAATAACAACAACCAGGAAAGTGAATTCCATTTGGGAGCAGGAAGGGGGCCTCGGGCAGTTCTGTGGGCCTGTCTTGGACAAGGATGAGAATTCAGGAGGGTCCAGTGGTGCCAGGGCTGTGCACTTGGGATCTTCTCTCTGGACCTCCAGGAAAAAAACTGGGAATTAAGAACTCTTCCTTACGGGAAATCTGCTTGTCCTGGAAGTCCAACTTGCCTCCTAGATAGAGTGTGTGCACGTGTGTCTATGTGTGTGCACACGCGTGCGCGGGGGGTGCTCGGGAGGCTCCCCAGGTCATTGTCCGGCTCCAGGCCTTCCTCAGTCTTGCACCCGCCCCAGCCCAGCCTCTGGTGCCCAGCCTGTCCAGGCCTGCTGCCAGCCGCCAGCCGGCAGCCCCAGCTGTCTGTTGTGGCAGATGTTTTTGGCTGAACCATGGCAACGCCAGAACAGGATGTACCTCTGGATCACAGCAGGGACAAGCCCACACTCACAGGCTGCCCATGCCGTCCCCCTCTCCAAAGGCTTGTTGGGGAAAAGTGCTCAGGCCCAGGTTGGGGACCAATGTTGTTTGTGTCTGGGGAGAGGCAGACCCGGTATCCTCGTGGGGTCAGTGGCAGGGGAGTGGGAGGACGCACGTGCAAATCCCAGCTGAATGCCTCCCCCAGTGAGCTTGCATTTGCATCCCTCTGCTCTCCAGAAAGATGCTAAGAGAGCAGGGGCTGATCCATGGAGGGCCGGCCAGTGTCTGCCCACTATTACGGGAACCACTCATTAAGGGATTACTTTGTGCTAAGACCTGCAACAAATACTTTATATAACAAATAATATCAAAATTCAGGGGTATTTACTTTGTGCTAGTTACAGAGTACTAGACTTTATTATACCATGATGATGAGCTTATCCCTGTTTTTCAAATAAGGAAACTGAGGCACAGAGAGATTAAAATCACTTGTGCCAAGTCACTGAGCGTGTAAGGTACAGAGCTGGGATTGGGATCCAGGGCTGTCTTGCTCCAAAACCCTTGATGCTTCCAGGACCGGCTACATAATTTGCTGGGCCCGGTGTAAAATGAAAAGGCTGGCTCTTGTTTAAGAATTATCAGGAATTTCAAGATGGTGACAGCACAGCATTAAAACCAAGTGCAAGGTCTTTGCAAATGTGGAGTCCTGTGCAACTGCCCTGAACCCGGCCCTGGACACTGTGTTTCCATCATCATGCCACACAATGCCACTGCCACCCCCAGATGCTCATAGGAGTGGCATAAGCAGCCCAGAGCAGCTGACAGCCCAGGATAGCAAGCCCCTATCTGGCGCCCCTGAGCCACAGCCATTGAGAGGCCTCTGTTCCAGGGCCCCTTGCTATTCCATCAAAGAGAGGGCAGGAAAGACCCTTCTGGAAAAATGCTATGCTGAGCTCCCTAGAACCATGAGCCTGGGAACTCAAGACAGCAAATTTTAGCTCAAGTGGCTCACGCCTGTAATCCTAGCACTCTGGGAGGCCGAGGCGGGCGGATTGCTCAAGGTCAGGAGTTCAAAACCAGCCTGAGCGAGACCCCATCTCTCCTAT
>VSMD01068170.1:0-26621 GCA_008750895.1 Mirza zaza
GGCGGTGACTGATGCTGGCGGCTTCCCACTTGGAGGCACCGAGCATCCTGGGCCACAGGTCCCGTGCGTGTGTGTGTGCACGTGTGCGCACGTGTGTAGTGGGCGAGAGACAAGGTCACATGCTACTCTCCCTCACTAAGTGACCTGAGTCTCCAGCACCCGGCCCTGGCACTGGCACAGGGTGGGCACTCTACTACTGTTTGTTGGGTGAGCCTCCCCTCCATGGCCCAGGGACCCAACATGTGGACATGGCGCCAACGGCCCATGGAGGGCCACAGCCTGGGTGTTAACCCAGACTTCACTCTGCACAAGCTGTGTGACACTGGACATGTGGCCACACCTCTCTGTTCTTCCATGTCATCATCTGTGCAACAGGATTCAGTGAGCCTGAGATCTGAGCTCCATGGGATGGTTGTTAGGGTTAAATCAGATGAGGACTGGGAAAGGGGTTTGCTGACTGGAATAATTCCACATTGGGGTATAACCCGTCAGCCCATGGATTCAACAGACCATTACCGAGGCCCTGGGCATCTCACCCAGGCCCTGGGCCGGGCACTGCGGGCCAGAGATAAGAGGAAGGAAGCAGCCGCCCTGAGAGACAGGACCTGGGAAGGAGGGAGAGCTTGCTCTGGGGCCTGACACAGAGGGCGGCCCCTCCCCAGCCGGCGCTCGGGAGGTGGGAGGGCCGGGCTTGGGTCCGGCGGGGCTTCTGCCTGGAAAGCCTGGGCACAGTGCGCCTTGGGGAAGGTGCCATGGCCAGGGAGCTGTGGGACGAGCAGCTTGCTCCCGGCCCCCCGCCCGACCCCAAGGCAAGGCCTCCCTTCCCGAGAAGCTCGGCACGCAGGTCAGCTGCCATCGCTCCGCTGATGACCTCGGGTGCCCGGGGCGGTGGGGGTGGGGGGACAGCTCAGGCTCTGGAGTTGCTGGGTGCCTGTGAGGTCACTCTGGCTTCAGGGGCTGGACTTTGAGGTCGCCAGCTGGTCCAGCTATTTCGTCATCTTCCAATCACAGGGGTTTGGACCCGGGGGCCTTACTTAGCACAATTGCCTGTGCTCTGATAGCTCCCAAGGACACCTAGAATTATCTGTGCCTTGGGGCTTCCTGGTGAATTCTTTGGCCCCGGTCTGCACATGGGAGCAGGTGGAGGGCGTTGTGTAGAACGGGCCTTTCCAACTCTCACTGCCAATATCTAAACCTGGAAGACTTTTAAAAAACTGATTCCTGATTCCCTGAGCCCTGCTCCCAGCTTGAGTCAAATTCTGTCTCTGTGGGGCCCGGGAATTGCTATTTGAAAGCCAGTTCTTAAGGTGATCCTGTTGCAGGTGGTGGGTGGCCTGGCCTGTGGTGTAGACACCACCAGAGGGTGGCTTGTTGCTCAGGTGCTGTGTGATTACACACGACTGAAAACTCCCCCAGCCCTCTCTTCTGAAACACGCCCTAGTCTTGAGACGGGGACCAGAGGCCCCCACGTGGGCTCGAAGGCTGGGGTTTTCAGTTCTGGTAGGACCGCTGTGAACAAAGTGTTGAGATGGGCTCGAGGTCATTCTTGCAATGTCATTCTCGCCCGTTCACATCCCGGATGACAGCAGGAGTGGGGGGTGACCTCGGGTCGTGGGTTCCACGGGGGCAGGGCCAAAGCCACTGCTGCCCTGTGCCCGGCACAGAGTGTCTGCTCCGTGGTCAAAGGAATGGAGGACCATTCCACGTGCACGCAGCACCTGTGAGGTGTGTTTTGGAGGGACAAAGACGTGTGCTTTGTGATGACATGCAGAGGAGGGAGGGAGCTATCCAATCCAGACTTCCAAATCGCAAGGGTCAGATGGCACTTTTCTTTGTTCCAACAGTGAAGAGAGAGTTCGCACAGCACATTAGTAGATGTGATTGCAGAAGAAACATTTCACTTTTCAAAGGGAAACGAACCCCTCTGATCTTCGGACTAAACAGTTAATGTGCCTATTTAAAAATCAATCCTTTTTTTTTTTTTCCATTTGAACAGATTCCAGAGAATCTTGGAGTGGCCTTGCCACTACTTGGGCACTTTCTTAATGGCTGTGTCTGTGCACACACGGTGCCCTCCACCTGGAATACCTGCTCCCAGCTCCTCTTTGTCTGAAACCTACTTACGCCTCCGGAACCACTTCAAATGCCACCTTCCCCACGATCTCCCCGCGACCGCGTCTCTGATTCATCGGGGCCTTATGACTGCATCTCTATGACAGCTATCACTTTATTACTTGAATTGTTAGCTATTTATCTCCGTGTTTTATCTCCCCTTTCTCTCTTTCCATTCCACAAATATTTATTGTTCCTCTCTAAATGCCAAGTAGGTTCTGGGGTTATGGAGATGAAGCCGGGCCTTGGAGATGCTTCTAGGCTCCCGGGCGAGCGTGGGAGGGGAGGCCTCGGGCTCCACGGAGGCGGGGGCGGGTGGTGGCCGCCTGTGATGGCAACCCCGTCGCAGGCTGTGCTCGGAGCCTCCCATGCAGAGCGCTCCGAATGCACCGCCAGCTGCGTGCGTGAACCCGCGCGTCTCACAGTAATAAAGGAGGTGGCATTTCTCTCCCTGTCCTCGGTCCTCAGTTCCTGTTTTCATTTACTCGGTCTCCCCCGCGTCCCCCCCGCCCGTGAACATGAGCAGGAAGGCGCAGCCGGGCGCATGCTCCCTCTGCGCCCCGGGCCCAGCGTGCCCAGCTGCGCTCGCCACGTGCGCTTCGGGGAGGCACGTGTGCACGTGCGCACGGGAGGTGTGATCAGATGGTCTCCCGTCCCTGCGTCTCTGCCCCGCCCTGTCCACTGCAGCCACCCAGGGGAGAATTTGCAAACCACGGATCACAGCACACCTTAGCCCTCGGTGGCTTCGGTGGCTTCGGGGCGCTGAGGATGAAGGCGGACTTGACTCCTCCTCGTTCTCTGCGCTCTGACCCGCACTGGGATCATGCTGAGCTCCCCATCACCTCGGACTTGGCGTGGCTGCGCCACTACCTGTGCACCCGCCCTCCCTGAATGGCTGCTTCTGCTACAGAGCTCTGCTTGGAGGTCCCCTCCCGGGGAGGCTGCGCGGCCCCAACCCCACTGTTCGAGTCCCCCGCCCGCACGTTACATGTGCCCTCGTGTCCATGGCATCTGCACCTGCAGATTCAACTGACAACGGACGGAAGACACTCGGAGGGGAAAAACACCAGTAAAAAATAACAACACAGTGTAACAGCTATTTCCATAGCACTTACACTGTATGAAGTATTGTAGGTAATCTACGGATGATTTAAAGTGTAGGGAGGATTGCTAGATTATATGCCACTAACACACCAGGTTACAGCAGGGGCTGGAGCACCTGTCGATTCTGGTATACTTGGGAGGGGGGTCCTGGAACCTGCTCCCGGGGGATACGGAGGGACGACTGTACCTATTCCTTCACCTCACTCATCACGCATGGTAAATACGTTTCCTTATTATTTTAAGCATATATATATATATATATATATATATTTTTTTTTTTTTTGAGACAGAGTCTCACTCTGTCGCCCTGGCTAGAGTGCAGTGGTGTCATCATAGCTCACAGCAACCTCAAATTCCTGGGCTCAAGTGATCCTCCTGCCTCAGCCTCCCCAGTAGCTGGGACTACAAGCACCATGACACCCCACTCATTTTTCTATTTTTAATAGAGATGGGCTCTCGCTGTTGTTTAGGCTGGTCTCAAACTCCTGATCTCAATTAAGCATCCCACCTAGGCCTCTCGAAATGCTGGGGGTACAGGCATGAGCCACCATAATATTTTTAGAGCCTGTCTCTCCCCACCTGCTATACTGCGAACCTCACAGGAGCAGGTCTGATTATGCCTGTTCGCCACTGTATCCTCATCATCGTCCCTGACACATACTAATTACTCAGTTCCTTTCTGATGAATGAATGATGCCAGTGTTGAGGGAAGGCCCGGGGTCTGGATGGCTCCATTCTGCTGGGTCTGGTTCACACAGCAGCGGCGAGCACTGCATTGAGAGCACTCTACCGCAGCGTCTATCCCCGACCCGTTCGCCCTGCAGGTATGTACAGTCATCCACCAGGTGCTGTGCTGGGGCTGGGGGAATGCTGCTGAAGACGTCAGGCCCAGTCCCTGTGCTCTCGGGGCTTCCAGTCCAGTGGGGGTGGGGGTTGCTGAGGGCAGACTTTGAGGACACAGTGTCAGACAGTGCGCCTGTGCAGTCAGGGCTGGCTTCCTGGAGGAAGCAGCGTTTGAGCGGAACCTGCAAGGGTGAGCAGGACCTTGCTGGCAAAGAGAGGTGGGCACAAGGTGTGCATGCGGTGTTTGAGGGACAGCAGCAGGTGGGGGTGGGAGCACACTCGGCCCCTCAAGTCTAGATTTCCCTCGCCAGCGACTCAGGGCCAGACCTGTCTGTGCCCCTCGTAACATGGTGGGAAGATCTGACGGGCCAGGGGCCTGCGAGGGCTTTGGGAAGGGGGGGCACGGCGTGAGTGTGGGCAGGGGTGGCTGAAGGCTGCTGGGGTTAGCCCTGACCTCCAAGGAGGCTACAGCTGCCGTCTGGGAGGGCCATATTCTGCAGGGACAGGGTTCAGGACACACTCCCTCAAACATGTGGCCCTGGCATGGCGGATATTTTAAGCTGCAGAACGTGAGAAGTGTCAGGTGCAGGAAGGACTCTCTGACCTTCCCTCCCGGAAGCAGGTGGCGAGACCCTCGTGTGAGAGGTGCCTCCCTGCGCCTGGAGGAAGGGGCGTCCTCACCTCCACAGACGGAGGGACGGGGACCCAGAGGACTCTGAACGAGCAGCCTTGCCGAGCGTCCGCCCGTCCATGCCCCGGGCTCACACCGTCGTCCGACCGCATTCTCCTGCTACTCCCTCATCGCACCTGCGTGACAACGCTCGGCTCAATCGCTTCTCTGGGTCTTCATTTCCTAACTCATACGGACTAGATTTGCACGCTCTTCTCTTGCTAACCAGTTACGGGCGCCCCAGCCGAGAGCCGGCGAGCCCACAAGGGCAGGAGGAAAAGGTGCTTTGCTCCCTACACAGGCGGAACGAGTGTCACCCTCGCAGTCAGTCTGCCCCTCGGCGGGGGGTGCACCAGTCTGCTAGTGCCTGTGCCTGGCCTGCTGCGGAACAGGCGGCCGGGCCAGGGCAGGGGTGAGGGGCAGGTGTGGAGGGCGATGGATGTCCAGGGGGTTGTCACCTAGATCACATCCCTGCCCCACCTTAGGTGGCCGCCAAGAAGCAGACCCGAGACGCAGATTTGGGAGTGAAGGGTTTACGTGAAGGGGTCCCAGGAAGCTGGGAGGATGGGCAGGAAGTGGCGGAAGCCCATGCAGGTGCCTCATCAAGGCCCAGTTCTGGGGGCTGCTGAGCCACCACCCCGCCGGAAACTTTGGGGGACGTGGAGGACATGCGTGTGCGTGTTCCCCTGGGCGGGGTGAGGGGCGCTGGGAATTCCTCCAGCACTTCCCGTCAGCCGTTGGTCCAGCTGCTCCCGGGGGGACGCCAGCCCCCAGCACTGCCCGCCCGCCCGCGTGTAGGCCAGGTGGCCCCCACGGCCCGAGACAGCCCCGGGGAGGAGTCCGGGTGCTGGTGCTGCCCCAAAGAGCGCTGGGTGAGAGGATGTGAGCTGGGCGCAACACGGTGGGCCACGCCTGCCTCCTCCCTACCTGGACGGCTCCTTCCCGCCCCCAGGTCCCTGCACAAGCGCTGCCTTCCCTGGCACCGCACCCCGCCTGCCCCTTCACCACACGCCACTGTTGGGATTCGCATCTTTGTGGGATGTGCAGTGACACCTTTGTGTCCTTCTTCCCTGCTTAACTGTGTGTCTCCCCCACGAGACCACAAAGCGGCGCCTTCCTTGTTCCCACGGTAGCCCTGAACGACTCGCACCATGCCAGGCTCCTAGTAGGTGCTCAGTTAAATACCCTTCGAAGGAATAAGTTCTCGCCAACTCCAGCCTGGGAGTTCTGCGTTCCGAGGCTCAGAACTAGCAAGGCATTTGACAGCCGGGCCTCCGAAATGCTCAGAGGGCAGAGACCTGCCCAAGGCCATGCAGCGGGGGTGCCGAAGCTGCCCTCCTGGGGGGCGGGTGGGGAAAAGCCCTAACACCCACCCGAATTCCGCCCTTCGGGACCCCCCCAGCTGAGGGAGGAAAAGCTCCTGGAGTCCCTGGGGCTCTGCTAGGCTACCCCGGGAAATTGCTCTCTGCCGATTCTTGGTAATCTTCTTAGCCTCATTCCCTCCCCACTTCCCCAGCTGAAGAGGAAGTGGCTCAGACAGCTGTGGAGCTGGGACTCTCTAGTTGAGATGCATTAATTTGTAAATATCTTCATTTATATGTAAATGCGGAGTCCCCAGCCCGCTGCCAGCCCAAATGGGGCTCAGCAGCCTGAGGATGCAGCCTCAGCCGCTCGCTGGTGGGTGGGTGGGTGGCAACGCTCCCCACCCCATTAGATTCCAGAAGGTCTGCTCCTTTCTTCCCTCTCCCTGGGCGTTTGTTCGGCAAATAGGACAGCCAGCACCCTGGGCCACTCTCTGCCTGGGAGACCCAACTTGTGACCACAGCTTGGCTTGGGGAGAAGGCTGGGAGCAAGGACCACCAGCCATGAGTCCTGAGACTGGGCTTCCGTTGGTGCTGCTGTGCAACCTTGGGCAAGTCTCATGCCTTCTCTGGGCTTTGGCTTCCTCAACTGTGAAACAGGGAAGGCAGCACAGTAGGTAGAGGGGTAGAAAGAGATCGTTTGGGGCTTGACTTAGTTCATGTCACTCCAGAGGGAGACCTTGGGCAAGTCCCTTGGCCTCGCTGAACTCTGACCCCTTTTGGAATAAAACCAGGGCTAGAGAAAATAATAATAATAATAACAATGATAATACCTGCCTGCATTTGTGGGGTTGTTTGTGAAGATCAAAGGAGAAAGGATGAAAAGGAAGGGTTTATGAGATTTGTTAAAAGGTGAATTTTGGGGGATTTTGCTTTGTGGAGCGGGAGGAGGGGCTGTTCTAGGTAATGACCGCAAACGCGCACCGCTGGGCAGCCCCGCGCCAGCACTTTGCACCAATTCGCTGGTCAGGTCCTGAGGCTGCAGCGGGCTTCTTACTGCTGTCACTCCTCTGTCACAGAGTCACCAGCCCAAGATTTCACTAACGCGAGGAGGGGGAACTGGCAGGATTTGAACTCAGACCATTGGACATAAATTTCACTTAAATTCCACAGCAGTTGTACAAAGCCAATCCTGTCCTGCCTGCTTTACAGGTGAGGAAACCGAGGCGGAGAGAAAGGTTACGGCTGTCGCCCAAGGTCGTTCCGTGGGCAGTGGCGGAGCGGGGTTTAAACCCAGGTCGTGTGGCACCAGGGAGCAGGACAGGGTGGGGTTCAAGGAGTTGGCCTGGAGACCACACCTGTGGCAGCGGGTGGCTTGGTGGGGACAGACGGCGGGTGGGCAGAAGGAGGGGCTTCTCAGAGGCCACGGAGACCTGGCTGGGGCGGCTGGGCAGCCCTGGGTCTCTGGGAATCCTGGAGATGATCTGAGAGTTCCCTTGCTGCTACAAACCCATCTGTGGTTTCCAGAATAGTTATTTTCTTCCCCAAAATGAGTTTTTATCTCCTTTTTCATCTTGATGGTAACTGGCTTGTCTTAGGTGTGCTTTAATATTTTAAGACGCCTCAGTTCCTTTCAGGAAGTGGGTCCGGGGGAAAGCGTGGCTAGATGGATGGAGGCGTTTGTGAGGTCATTTACCCGCCTCTGCCTACACCATCCATCCACTTTCTCAGCACGGACGCGGCACGGCCCGAGAGAGGAGGACCAGCAACATCCTCCCGGGAGCACTCCCACCTTCCCATTCTCACAAGAGCAGGCGGGAGAGGACCGGATTCCCCGTGCAGGGCCGGACCCACCCTTTGCAATCTTATTGTCCCATTTTCTAACTTTACTGTAAGGAAACTGAGGCCCAAAGGGCCAAGGAGCGTACTGAGAGTTGTGCATGGATTTTGCAAATTTCACCACGCACTGGCTGCATGCCAGGCCCTGGGATGCGAAGTGGCGGGGGGGCGGGGGGGCGTCTGCCTTGTCTTCCTGAAGTTCATGGTCACAGAGAGAGAGGAACAACCCATGCTGGGGCCTGGTCCTTCTCGGGGCCGCATGTGAAGACAGCGAGGTACCAGGCGCTGACCCCTCTCGTGGAGGGCTGGGTCCCGGGGGAGTCGCAGCCATCCAGCTTGGGGGGATCAATTCTGCTGGGGTGGGGGGCCCATGGGTGGACCTGCTTGATGGGGTTCTGAAGGCTGATGAGGAGTTTGCCAAGTGACCGAAGAGAGAAAGGCCCTTTAAGCAGAGGGGACAGCCTGTGTAAGGATCAGAGAAACGAAATAGGGGGACTGGGGGGTCTTTTGGGGGTGTGTGCGAGGGGTGGAGCCACGGGCACCCACACACCTAGAAAACGCCAGGCCCTGGAGTGGGATCTGATTAGCTCCACTCTGCCGCCTTCTGGAAAACAGGGGTAGGGTGGAAATATCAAGGATCTCCGAGCTCGCGGTCTCTTCCCTCCCTGTCCTGCTGCTTCTGACCTGGGAGTCAGGGCCCTGGGGTCATTTTCCTCCCCAAGTTTGGGGCCCTCGTGGCCTCGGAGCCCACGGGGAACAGCGGAATGTGTGGCGTGGGCTTCAGAGCCTGGCGGAGCTGCTTCTCCTCCCAGCCCTGTCGTTCCAGGCTGTGTGACTTCAGGCGCATGGCTTGCCCTCTCTGGGCCTCGGGGTCCTCACTCGGGAATGGGGTTTGGAGAGCGCCCCCCCGCAGGGCTGTTGGAGGAGCTGGCCGAGGAGGCCAGACAGGGAGCCGCAGGGTGACCCTTCCTGCCCCACGCCCCTCCAGGGGGTGGGTCCGGCTTCCGCAAGCACAGCCCCCAGCTCTGCCTTCCGCGCCCAAGAGCACCGGGGATTGACGAGGAGGGCTGGAGTGGCGCCCTCCCAGCCCCTCCCCTGTGCCCGTCCTCCTCCCCCGTCCCCCACCCCGCCCGGCCCGGCCCTGCGGCCTCACCTCACGGTGGACTGGTACACCAGGTCCTCGCGCTTGCGGTAGTTCTCCATGTGCGAGTAGTTGGTGGAGAACATGGCGTCGAAGGTGAAGATCTTCTGCTTGATGGTCCCGCCGTCCGTCACCTGCCGTGGGGCACAGAGACGGCCACAGGTGAGCGCTCGGCCAGCCCTGGCCAACCTCCCAGCCGCCCCATCCGTCCCGGAGGAGCTCCCGTCAGCACTGGCGCCCCCCACGGTGCAAGGGCGTCACGCCCACTTCCCTGGCGTGCAAACTGAGGCCCTGGAGGGCAGCCCTTCCTGACGTCCCACAGCCAGGGAGGGCAGAGTGGGCTCTTTTCTCCTGCCCTTTCCAGGAGCCAGGTGATCCCGCTTCCGTGACCGGGCCGTCCTGCCAGAGCGGCCAGCAAGGCTCAGGGATCTGCGGGTAGGGCCGGAGAGTGTGACCGCGCTTTGCAGTCAGTCACGGGGCGCGGCCGGATCCCGAGGCCTTCCTCCGCCCAGGGAGAGAAGGCACGGGGAGAAGACCAGCAAGAAAGAGGACAGGGGACTGGGACCGGGGGACAGTCACGGGGCGAACATCTCATGCAGGCGCAAACAAGCCAGGTAATGTCAGATATTAATAAATCCTCTGAGGAGCCCAGGGAGGATGTCACGGAGCCCAGAGGAGGGACAGTCCCCATCCTGGGGATAGGGTAGTCACAGAGGGCTTCCTGGAAGAAGTGATGTTTAAGTTGCCTTCTGAAGGAAGAATAGGGGCCGGCCTGGCAGAAGGTGGCAGCGATTGCCAGGCGGAGGGAGGGACAGCAGGAGCAAAGGAGCCCTGTGTGCTCAGGGAAAGCTCCTTACATTTACAGCACCTGAGCAGGGAGGAGACGCCGGGCTGGGCAGAGAACCACGGGCAGATGGTGGAGGCGGCCAGGCCCGAGGAGCTCCCCTTCCCTGCGGGCACACTCAGGCTCTGCTCACGGGCTTCCTCTGGCCTTAGGTGAGGACAGTTCCAGCTGACCCTGCCCCTCCAGAAGGCCGGGAACCCCACCTGCTGACATGGGGGTGGGGCAAGGGACACTGTGGACCCTCGCCCTCCTCTGGCTGCCCCAGGACGGGCCGGGAGGACGCGTGAAGTCCCCAGTGCACCAGGAACACGGAGGAGGCAGGGCCGGGGAGGTGACACCACAGCCCGGGCTGCAAGACAAAGGCGGCTCAGGTGTCCCGCCGTTCACAGCTGACGGACGCGGACCCAGGTGTCCCGGGCTCCCAGCTGCCCGTGCGCCCGCGCCCCACGCCCGAGCTGCCTGCGGCTAATGAAAGTGTTACTCCACAAAGCAGCAAGGTATGTGTTGTCACTGTTTCAATTATTTATCTGTTTACTCGGCTGCAGTTTTCCGCTTGTCTCAGCAACTCTATTATAGACCGGGAGCTCACAGCCCCTCGCCGCTCAGCTGGGCTCCTCGCTAACAGCCTGCGACCGGGCGGCCTCATGCCTGGGCCTGGAGAAGCGGAATTAACTCCCTGCAGCTCTGCCTGGTGCAAGCGGGAGCGAGGGGGCTGGGCGCGCGGTGGCCAGGGACCGGATCTCCGAGGGGCTGGAGCACGGGTCCGCCGCCCGCCTGGGGGGACTGGCCCAGGGCACATCTCGCTCCTCTGGGCGCCCTGCACCCCAGGTGACTTGGACCACACCCGTCCAGCCTAAGGGGCGTTGCTGCAGATCTAGGGGCTACAGGCTCCACGCAATCCAGCCAGCAACCATTGCGTGCCAGCTGTGTGCCAGGCACTGGCTACGTCTGTACGGGTCACCCTCCATGGACTGCAAGCGCCATAAACAACGAGGCGGCCTCCCTCCGTGCCAGGGAGGGTTGGAATGACGGCAGCACACACACAAGCTCCGGGACCCCCAGGGGGATCAGCGGTGGGACTTCCCGCTGTGCCATTTCTCCTGACCTCTGGCTAAGCCCACACCCTGCCGCCTGTCCTAGGGGCTTATTGACGCTCACACCGGCCCTTGTCCCCCCCCATGCGCGTCGGCGCAGTGGGAAGGCGGGAGCCCCACCGCCTCCCCCGGCCCCTTCTGCAGCACAGGGCCCAGCCCCCGAAACGGGCGCCCGGAGAGCGTGGAGGAGGAGACCCGGCTGGAAGAGAGAGGATGAGAGGTGGACGGACGCGCTGCCTCCCGTCCCCCGGCACTCGCCCCGGGAAGACCCCTGCGCCCGGACACCCACGGCTTGGTCCTGCGTCTGACTCATAGCCTGGCGGAATGCCCCCGCTGGCCGCGCCGGCTTGGCACAGGGTCCACGGGGGAGAAGGGGCCGCAGGTGGCTTGGCTGCTCCGGGGGTCAGAGCTTCGGGCCCCCACCTCTCGGCACCCCGGCGGGGGTGGAGCCCGAGACTCAGCAGGGCCCCCCACCCCTCCCATTCATGGGGCCTTGTGGGCCACCAAAGTGCCTTTAAACCAGGGCCTTCGACTGGGGGCACGATATTTCCCGCCCTCCCCACCAGGAGACATCTGCAACTGCTAATGGGGGACTGGCTTTGTCCTGGCCCTTAGCCGACAGAGGCCAGGGAAGCCGCTGACGTCCTACGATGCCCTGGACAGCCCCTGCCCCCGAAAGAGTTACCTGGCCCCAAATGTCGGCGGTGCCGAGATTGAGAAACCCTGCCTGCTTCAGGCCCATCCCGTTGGGTGGCTCTACAATGTCCCCGGGCAGACAGCAGAATAGACGCTAATTCTCCCATTTTGCAGATGAAGAAACTGAGGCTGGGAGAGGCAGAGTAACTCCGCTGAGGCCCGGAGCCGGGTCCTTGGCTCCCATCCCATAGACCTCCCATCCCATCCCACCAGGCCGAACCTACCGCCGCCCAGTGTCCCCTCCGCCCCCGTGGCCGGCGGGCGGAGCGTTGAGGAGTTTCCTCCCGAAGCCGTAAAAGCGGAGGCGGCCCACCCCGTCCTCGCTTACCCACAGCCTGTCTCCCGGCCTCGCCTCCCTCCAGGTGCTACTTTTTTTTTTTTTATCTCCTCCTAAAACGCGGCAGCCCTTATCGTCCCAATCTCAAATTTCACTCCATTTTTTTTATTACACAAAAGAGAAAAAATCTGTCAGTAAAACTGTCTCCTCAAATTTATTCGCCGAGACTGAGGGTTTTATTACTAGGAAAATACACCCGCGCCCCACGCGCCCGCCCGCGCACCCACACGCCCGGATAGAGCGCGGGAGAATCATCCATGCCGTAAATCGCCGCTTCGGGCCGGGGGACAGGGGAGTTTCAAGGACGAGCCTCGTTTTCCTCCACGTCTCTGTCCCCTGGCTGTGTCGGGGGCCTGGCTGTCAGCCCGGGAGTGAATAACCGCTTCTGTTAGACCTGCCGCGGGCGGCGGGCGGCGGGCGGCGGGCGGGTGGCGGGGACACGTCTCAGCTCCAGGACTGGGAGGAGCAGGATGGCCCAGCCCAGGTTGCTGCAGCTGTCCCTGGCCCTCCCTTGGCCTGGGGGAAGGAGAGGGGCAGGGACGCTGGGGCAGGCCGCCAGGTCGTAGGCCAGCAGGTGAGCCGCTACCTGCAAGCGAGTCTCTCCGTAGTTCCCGGGTCAGAGGACCCCAGGCAGAGGCGGGTGGGAGTGGGGGGTGATCGCGAGCGGGGGGCGGAAGGTGAGCTGGCTGTGCCGAAGGCACCTTCCCTGTGAGTCCAGAAACATCTCCCCAGGCCCGAGCCAGGCAGGCACCATTCCAGGCCCCACGGGAGAGAAATTTCAGGCACAGTCGCAGCCCACTGAGGCCTGGCAGGAGAGGCCCTCGGCCCCCCACTAGCTGACCGGAGTAGGTAAGACGATGGCCACAGCGGCAGGTGTTGCCCACGTGCCATCCAGTGAGGCTCTGGCGCTTGTGTAGGGGCCGAGAATTCCTTTGGGTGGAGGGGTGGTGGGGGTGGAAGCCTTCCTGGAGGAGGCGGGCTCTTTCCAGGGAGTGCTCAGTCCTACCTGGCTCTTCCTGCCTCTGGGGGGCTCTTGTGCCTGTAGCAAGACTGATTTCCTCCACCCCCAGCTACAGTCTTCATTTCTGTCACTGCCTTTGTGCCCCTGAAGAACTCATGTCCCCTCTCCTGCTCTCAGTTTCCCCGTCTGTGAAATGGGGACAGCGCAGTGTGCCTCGTCGTGAGGAGTGAACAAGATGGGGCGTGCACAGATGACCTGTGCGTGCTGAGCACGCCAACGCACTCATTCCTTTCCGGGCTACGTGCTTTCCAGGGTCCCTCCACACCCTCCAGGTCTGAGCTAGAGAGCAGACGCTGTTTCCTGCTAAAAAGCCAGGGCGCGCAGAAAATCGGTAAGTGGAAGAAGGGGGTCCACGCCCAGAGAGGGAGGCGGGTGGGAGGTGCCGGGAGGCTGGATGGTGTCTGTGGGGAGGAGAAGGGATGCAGGGCCTGGGAACTTGCCAGTGGCCATTGCGACAGGGTTGCTCTGAGCAAGCACCCGGGCACCATCAGAGGCACTCGAGATGGAACGGTACGTCTACGGTGAGTAGTAGTGAGCTCCCTGTCACCAGAGGCATGTAAGCAACAGTTAGACGATGCTTGGTAGAGAGCCACCGAAACTTGACAGAGTTAGTCTGTCCCTGACTCTGTGAGGTTCAGTCCTGGGAAGCCGCACCCTGAGGACGTGTGGGTTTTCCCTCTCGTAGGGACAGGTGCTGCTGCAATGAATGGCTCCATTCGTTCATGGTCAACGGACTTTTACTGAACAAGTAGATAGGCTCTTGAATGTGGCTGCTCCTAGAGCACGAGCTCTACGAGGGCAGGTCTCTATCTGTCCCGTCCACTGTCCTGCCCTGGAGTTTGGCACACAAGACTCACTCGATACGTAGCTGTCGAATGAACGAATGCATGAGCGGATGAGTTGAGTCCTCACCACGTGCCGGGCACTGGGGCCACCATGCAGAACGGGGGAGGCACTCCTGCCGCTCCGCAGGACAGGCCGGCCCCAGGACGCCCGCTGTGCCCAGACCCTGATCTGGGTGGTGGGACAGTCCTGGGTGATGCTCCAGAAGGGACCGGCAGCGTCGCTGCTTCTCGGAGCTCACAGCAGGAACGCCGCTCCGTGCCGGGAAACGCCCTCACCCTGCAAAGGGCTCGCCCAGCCCAGGCAGAGCAGGCCTGTCATCCGAGTCCTAACCAGCGCTTGCGCGGGCCTGACAGCGCACAGTCCCCACCTCCCTGACGTCCCTGCGTCCCCAGGACCCGGGCTCCAGGGGCTGTGTGCCCCAGTCAGTGCCCAGCACAGCGCCAGGCGCACGGGGGGCTGTGGAATGAATGGACCGTCCCGGGAGACACGTGTCATCAGCCCCATTCTGCAGATGAAGGAGCCGAGGCCAAGAAAGAGGCGGGTGAGCTGCCCAAGGTCGCGCAGGTGGTGGGCAGTGGCCCTGAGCCCTCGGCATGGATCAGCCAGGTGGGAAACGTGCAGAGGCCCTAGGTTCAGATCCCACTTCTGCCACTCAGCTTGCTGCTGTGTGACCTTGGAGAGGTCTCTGTGCCTCAGCTTCCTCATCTGCAAAATGGGAACGAGCACACCTACCTGTAACTACGGCACTTGTGTGAGAACTCAGTGCGCACGCGCACGCACGCCCAGAGAGCCCAGGGGCTTGCTCGGCACGTGGTAATAATGACAGCGATGGATTTAATAATCGCTAGCGATCGTGGCGTGCTTGCCAGGTGCCAGGCATGGCCTGCAAACCTCAACTCACGTAATCGTAACAGAAAGCGTTCAATGCATATTAGCCATTGTTTATTTTTACTTAAGTCCAAAGCAGGGAGGTTGGTGAGGGTGGACTGACTCTGGTGGCGGCAGCGGGCCATGACAGGTTCCTAAGAATGGATGGTCTTTTCTTCTCCATCCCGACAGCGTCTCAGCCATGAATTCCCCAGATGGCCAGGTACACTGTGTGGACGTTTCCAAGAGGCAGAAAGCCGGGTTCTAAGTCCCAAAGGTTGTCTCTGCACTGCTCTTCTCTCTGGGCCTCAGTTTCCCTTGATGTTCCATGAGGACATTGGACGCAGGGTGACCTCTGAGGACTCTTTCCATCCTCAATGCCCACAATATTCTGATTCTAGAAGAGCCAGTCCTAGAGACTTCCCATGCCCCCGAGTCTGCTGGACCCCATCTCAGGACCCCGGCTATCCACCCCACCCCCCAGCAAATCTGGCTGCAGTCAGGCCAGGTTGCTTTTCCAGTGAAGCCACCAAAGCATGGCCAGTGAACTTAGTCCAGCCAGCAGTGCAAGGGCCTGCCGCCGGCCAGGCTTTTTAATTTGAAAAACAAAGAAGTCTCCAACTTTAGCCGCCTCACCAGTGTCCCCGGGTACCGTCATCCGAAAAAGGAGGAGGGAAAAAAAAAAAACAAAAAGAAGGGGAAAAAATCACCTCCCCCCACCCTCCCAACCTCCTTCTCTTTGTGTTCCACAAAACCAATTACAGGTTGGAAATAGCTGTAATAAACTTGATATCCCACTTACGGGCCAATCCCGCCGCGGCTGGAAAGTGTAATAGTGGCAGAGAGTGGAAACTGCTGGTGTATTTTGCGGGAGCTGTTTAAATTGCCTGCCTACATTAGCCCAGCTCCTCTCCAGCCGGGAAGGAATTTGCTCTCCTGGAAATGGAGCAGCTGAGGTCTCCGTGTCCGTGCAGCGAGAGGGAGTGTTTGCAAAGAGCGTTTTAATGAACTGATTAGATATGGAGGAGTGGACGGCGCCTGGGATCTTGTGCCGGCCCGGCCCAGGTTCAAATCCCAGCTCGGCAAGCCCCACTCCCTGGCTGTGAGCAGGCGAGAGCGAGGCCCGTGGCACAGAGCAGCTGGGGGAAAGCCATTAACAAATTAGATCATGCCAGTGACAAGTGTGGGCTAGGAGGAGACCCGGTTCTACTTGCTATGACGCAAGTCACTGATGGCCTCTGAGCCTCAGTTTCCTCATCTGTACAATGGATGTGCTGGTTGAACTTTTGCCCCAGAGTTGTTAGAAATACCAAAAGGGACATATGTACGTGAAAGCATCTTGCAAAATGTGAAGGGAAGTGGACACGACTATTAGCGTGAATTTACTGCCCGGCGCCTAGACTATGGAAGGGGATGAAGAGCCAATCTAGAAACTTCTGCCATGCACCTGTCACTTGAGGGCCCCTTGCCCATTCACGCAACCCAAGAGCCTAGCATGGGGACCGGCACATAGTACGTTTTTAATGTACATCTGCAGAATAAATAAATGAGTCAGTGAATGAAGGAATGGACTCCCAGGCCACTTAGCGGACCTGTCCCCACCCCGGGCACTCAGAAATTATGCCAAGAAAGCTCCCTCCAGGGCTGGGCACGAAGATGGCGCCAGATCCAGGAGGGCTCGTAAAGGGTCTACAAAGGTCCAACGGACCCCAGGGCTCGGGCTCGTGCATGCGAGTGCGTTTATCCGCCGAGCTCCTTCCGCGGGCCGTGCTTGGTGCTTGGATCACGGCTGTGGAGACAGCAGGTGAGGACAGTGAAGAGACTTACTCATCCCTTTTAATTTTCTGAAACCTGCGCTTTCCGACTCTCCCAGCAGAGCCTGGAGCCCAGGAGGGATGGGACGTCACCTCGTTTCACGTTGTGTCCTCTCCACTCTACAACAGAGGCTGGGACACAGGGGACTCTCACGCAATGTATTTTTTATAGACATGAACATCTTTTTTTAAAAAAAATGCAAAAACTGTGGCCAGAGAAGGGATGCCACTTGCCCAGGCCGCCCAGCTGGGAAGTGCTGAAGCGGAGAGATTTGAACCTGGGTCTGATTCCAAAGTGCAGACAGGAGGTGGCTCAGGCAGCGGAGTTGCATTATGTTTTGGGTAGAGGGCAGAAAGGGGAGTGAGGATTCTAGGCAGAGGGAAACCAAGGCAAAGCTGCTCAGAGAGGAAGCAGGGGACAATGCATAGCCACCTGATGGCATGCTGTGTAGGGGGAAGGGCACAGGGTTCCTGGCTCTCTCGTTGCCATGACGACCCTGGACCACTCTTCCCCTAGACCTCCCTGCCCACCTGTTCTCCACCCTGAAACTGCTCTCGCAGCTCCGAGGCCTGGGAGCCGGGCCAGAGGAGCAGCCACAGGGAGGAGAGGGCAGGCTCTGCCCTCCCCGTGGGGCTGGGGGAAGAGGGTGCCAGGTTCCCAAGGACAAGAAGGGAGGGAAAATCCTCACGTGAGAGGCCACCCACCTCTCTGGGCGGCAGGATCCACCCCTGCTCGGTCCCCCCCGAGTCTGGGTTTTTGGCAGGGCTGGGCGCGAGGTAATTGGTTTCCCTGGTGTGTGGGGGAGATCCGGTTTTGACAGAGACAGCTGGTGTCATAAATTGCCTTGTCTCATCTGGTTACCGTGTGATGGCAGACGGCAGCTCAGGGATGGGGCCAGGCATGGGGGGGAGGATGGCGGGCAGGAGAGAGCGGCGTGGCTTCTTTGTGGGCCCTGCACCCCGCACGCGGGCAGGTGCCCCTGCGAGTGTGAGGACGTGTGTGCCACTGGCTGAGCCAGCACCCGTGGGTGAGCCCCTGTGACCGAGGAAGCCTGCCTTCCTGGGGGGTGCACGAGTGGGGGCGAGTGCACGCACAGATGTGCTTCTGGGCTGCATACGGGGTTGCACGCGTGCGCGTGTGTGCAAAGCAACGCAACGATGGTGACGTTTGTGTGCAGTGCTAGACGTTTGCACGGGGAAGACCAGGAGGGTTCAAGGGTGTGTTGGTTTGCAGATTCATGCTGTCGTGCACGCACAGTGCCCACACCCGCAGCTGTAGACGCAGCTCACTCACCCTGCTCCCCACTCTGGGCCGGGTGTGTGTGTGGGGGTGAGTTTCTGGCAAACGCCAGGGCGTGTCTACCAGGGTGGGAGACATCAGGCCCACCCCACTCCCAGCCACCTCCCACACCCAGGCAGGCTCCCGCCAGTCACACGCAAAGGCCACAGTCACAGCCCAACCACCCGAGCCCCCCAGAATCTACTAGACTTGCACGTGGATGCTCTGGGGCCCCCCCAAGCTGCAAAGGTTAGCAGGCGAGAAGCAGGGAGCCAGGAAGGACCTGGGAGATGCCCGGCACAGACTTCTGTGCACGGCGGGATCACTCAGGCCAGAGCGGGAGTCGGGTTTGGAAATGTCAATTTCCCTGGAAGCCCAAGCCAGAGGTTCAAATCTGGTGAGTCCTGGGTGGAGTCTGGATTCTGCATTTCTAACAAGCCTCACAGGGTCAGGTGGCGCAGGAGTCAGGAACCACAATTGGGAGACGCCACCCTAAACCTGCAGGGCCACCCCTCGCCAGGGCTCCCTGCAGGTGTGCCAGGTGGCCATCCACTGCCAGACCAGTGGTGCCGGGAAGCCTGGCCTGTTAGAGCAGGAGGCCCTGGTTTCACAGACGGCAAAGCCAAGGCCCAGAGAGGGGTGAGGCGGGCCAGGGTCACGGAGGGAGGAGGCAGCAGATCCAGGAGCCAGGCCCTTGGCGCCAAAGCACAGCTGTGCACATCTGGGATTCTCACGTCCAGCTCCTTCTGCCTCTTCCCCTGCCGCCCGACGAGGGAGCTCTCAGAAACCCCAGTGTCCGAGTGGGGTCCAGGGTCACAGAGCTCACCCCTAAGCAGAGGGGCTGGGGGCTTCTTCCCAGTTTGACTAAAGCCCTCTCCGGCCTCGTTCTGGAAGGGGTGGGGAGGAGGGAGGAGGGACTCGTTCAGCCATCTGTGTCTCCACGAAGGCCACTGTTCAATGCCCGCCCTCACCCCACGTTCCTCTAACCCGGGTGACCTCAGCTTCGCATTCATTCACTCATTGGGTCATTCATTCATTCACTTGTTCATTTATACAGCACCTCCTGGGGCCAGGGGAGCATCGGAGCTTACAGAACAGGTGAGGCAGGGGGGAGGGGCTGGTGGTCACAGAAACGGCGGCAGCAGGTGTTTGCCCTGCGGCAGGCTCTGATGTGGTGAGGAAATGGGGCTGGGGGTGCCCAGGGCAGCCCCACCCATGAGGGCACCTTGGGTCCTGCCTTGGAGAATGGAGCAGGGTGTGGGGGCAGACGAGATGAGGGCAGGGCCCCCCCAGGCAGGGAGGAGAATGGGAGGCTTAGGCTGGGGGTCCAGAATGGGATCTGGGGTGCTGTGTGGAGAGCACCCCAGCCCTGGCATGGGAGCCTGGGCTTGGCAGCAGTTAGGCTCTGGAATTGGACCCTCAGGTTCAAGTACAACTCAAGATCTTGCATCTCTCTGTGTCAGTTTCATTGTCTATAAAATGGGGTGACGGTAGCATCACCTCCTGGGGTGGAGGATGAATCGGGTCTCCCGTGTAACGTGCTCGGGAAGGGGCCTGGCACGCAGTGAACGCCCTATAATCGGGTGTGGTTATTATTAGCTCTGAAATGCTCAGCGGGGTAGACATTATTGCTGTTATTTTGCTGGCAGGAAATGGGGAGCCATTGAAAGCTTCGAGCAGGGGAATGACAGGTTCCATTGGTATCAGAAAATCCCCCTGGCTGCAGTGTGCACAGCAGGGCTAGGGGCAAGTCTGCTCTGCACTTGGGAAGAAGTGTTTGAGTCAGAGAGAAGAGACTTTCCAGTCCGGCTTTCAGGGCTGCAGACTTGACTTTGGATCCCACAAGCCAGCTGGACAGGTGTTGGGGTGGGGCATTGCTAAGTCCTTTTCCCAGTGTCTGTGTACCTGTGTGGGAGGCTGTGGCCCTAATCCCCACCCGTGACACCCTTACAGTGTCCCCCAGCGTCATGCTCAGCGCCCAGTCCCCTGCCACCCTCCGGGCTGCCGGTCAGCGAGCACACCTGTGTGGACAGGTTGTGTCCAGCAAGGGCTCATCATGGGGGCAGATGCCCAGCTCGTGCCAGTCTGGCTGACCAATGCAGACAGGAGGGGCTGCCAGTCCTCGGGGAAGGACCTCACCGTGCCAGTCTGCCCGGCCTACCCCGCCTGGCAGCCGCTGCAGACAATTGGGCCTGTGTCAGCATGATCGGCCGCCGGCAGCCCCGTGGCGGATCAGCGGCCTGTGCCAGCCTGCCCACCTGCTAAACAAGGGGCGGGCGCACCCGCGGACATTGCTAGGCTGGCACATCCTGCCCGCTGTAATTAACACGCAGCATCGAGGGCAGCCCAGCCCAGCGGAGCCTGTCTGTCCATCTGCCGGCCGCTCCTGGGGGTGAGCACTGTACCCCGGGCAACGGCAGCTGATGGAGAGGAAAAGTACCAAGCTGGGAGCTGGGAGACCCGGCCCCATCTCTGCTCAGCCGCTAGCTGGCAGTGGATGCTGGGAAATTTGCACTCTCTCTCTGGGCCTCAGTTTCCCCATCTGTTAAACGGGATGAGAATGGCTGGCAAGTTCTCTTCCTGCTGTTCCGTGGGGGTGGCATTAGCAATGGGCAAACTCCGGGTGGCAGAATTCTGCCCTTGAGGGGTTACACTAGAGCTTGCACAGGGCCTGCTAATTTATTCCCTCACTCAACAAAGATGTGTGTGTCTCCACTACGTGCCAGAGACTGCTTTAGGTGCAAGGGACATAGCTGGGAACAAGCCCCTTTTCTCCTGGAGTCCACATTCTAGTGAGAGGAGACAAAAAATAAATCAAATCAATAAGGAAGATAGAAGAAACATATCAGGCAGAGAAAACTGCCATGCGGACCTGAAAATAGGGGATGGGTAGAAGCGACGGGTGCTGCCCCAGACCGGGTGTGGGGGGAGGGCAGACTGAAGTCCAAACCAGGACGCGGAGTCAGCCTGGCTGAGCAAGACTCGAGTCCGGTCGCCCGGGGCTCCTCTTCACCCCACGCCACGGCTTCCGGCTTGTCGCTTGACCCCAGAGCGAGACGTGGGTGGCGCTCTCTGCGTTCCACAGATGGGCGTCCCAAGTCGCAGAGACAGCCCCAGGCTTGGCTCTACGGCGTCATGTTTTATTCCCCCAACACTTGATCATAAACATTTCCAAACATACAGAAAAGTGTAAGAAATGTTAACACCCATCTGCCCACTGTCTGCCTTCTACAGTTAAAATCTGCCTGTGTCTGTGTCACCACGTGTCTCTCCTCACCGCACACCCTTGTCTATGTGATGCCTTCCGAAGCCGCCTGTATGCACCAGGACACCTCGCTCCAGAACCTTCAGCACGAATATCTTTAGAGTTCAGCATCTGTGTACAATTCTTTTCCTTCTGAGGCAAAATTTACATACAATGAAATGCGCAAGTCTCGTGTGTGCCGCTCAACGTTTTGCATTTTGGCAAACGCAGGCACCTGTGTATGCAAACCCTTCTTAGGGCGCAGAACGTCACCACCACTCCACAAAGTCCCCTCTGCTCTGTCTCAGAGGCATCCATCCTTCTTTATTTCTTACATTTTTTTTTTTTGAGACAGAGTCTCACTTTACTGCATTGGCTAGAGTGCCGAGGCATCAGCCCAGCTCACAGCAACCTCAGACTCCTGGGCTCAAGCAATCCTGCTGCCTCAGCCTCCCAAGTAGCTGGGACTACAGGCATGTGCCACCATGCCCGGCTAATTTTTTTCTATATATATTAGTTGGCCAATTAATTTCTTTCTATTTATAGTAGAGATGGGGTCTCGCTCTTGCTCAGGCTGGCCTCGAACTCCTGACCCTGAGCAATCCGCCCGCCTCGGCCTCCCAGAGTGCTACGATTACAGGTGTGAGCCACCGCGCCCGGCCAGAGGGATCCATTATTCTGATTTTTTTCTTACCATTTTTTTCCTGTTCTAGAGTTTCATATAAGCAGAATTATACAGTATGTAGTTTTTAGCGAAGGCTCTTTTCTCCCAGAATAAGATTTTTGAGACACCCCCCCATGCTGTGTGTACCCGTGGTTTATTCCTTTTCTCACTGAGTAGTGTTCCGCTATAAGGAGATGGCAGGATTTGTTTAGCTGTTCTCTTGTTAATAGGTACCTGGATAGTTTACTATGGTTCTACTATGCATATGGCTGCTAAGAACATTCTTGTACATTTTTTAAAAAATTGGGCACATGTTTTCATTTTCCTTGCTACTACTTTGTTTGACGAAGGGTCAGTTCAATCTAGCAAATGTCTCCCGAACACCTACTGTGTGCCAGTTCCCTGTGCTGGACACAGAGGTGAGAGGGTCTCAGCCTGGGCCAGAGAGCGTGGCCTCGGAAGGCCGCACGCAGGCATAGGACATCAGAACGGACGCCAGGGCCCGCCGGGACCAAGAGTTCTATGAGTGTCACCGTATTTCATCCTCACGACAGCCCCACGGGATACACATCGTGACCCCAGTTTCCAGAAGAGCACCAGAGTGATGACGTGATCTGCCCAAGGCGAGGGGCAGCAGCTGGGCCTCGAACTCGGGGTGGCCGCAGACCCTCGCTCTTTCCTCTGTCCTACACGAGACAGAAGCAGCGGCCCAGGGAGGCCAGGTGATCTGTTCAGGCTGCAAGGCCGCACAGCGACAAGAGCGTGGGCTCCTGGACCTCCCCGCCGGGCTCTTTCCCCAGCACACCTTGGAGACTTCAGAAAAGGTCTACACACTCGCTGAACCAACATTTCCTTCCAGAAATTGCCCTGGGAGAGCTGAGTCACGAAAACGTCTCGATTATTTGCGCGCATGACTGTCCTAGTGTGTGGCCCATAGGACCTGTCCCTTGCACCTGCTAATCCGGCAGCACCATGTGACGGGCACTGGGAGTCCAGCCGTGAGCCTCCCGCAGATGGTGGGAAGGTGGGACCAGTGCTGGGGAGGGGGGAAGTCTACGCGGGTCCAAGTCGCTTATTTAAAAACAAAAACCCCAGTGCAGATCGAATTAACACAGTCTGCAGGATAACTTTGGCCGCAGGCAATGGTTGTGTGAGCCCAGCTCCCAGCAGATGAAGAGGATGACAGGGAAGGAAGGCTGGGGACGAGGGGCGGCACACAGTCTCCGACACTTCTGCTCGGAGAGACGGGGCCTGCCATCCCTCCCTTTGGACCTGGGCGTGTTCCGTGACTGCTTTGACCACGGAGAGGGCAGACGTGGCAGAACTGTGCCAGCTTCCAGGCACAAGCCTCAGAGGCTGCAGCTCCTATTGCCGTCCCTGGGAACAGGCGTGCCGGGAGCCCGAAGCCGCCATCTCGGAAGTCTGACCGTGGTGCTGGGGAGACCACGTGTGGCGGGGACCACGCGAGCCAGCCTTCCAGCTGTGCCTGCGCGCGGGTGAGGCTGCCTTGACCCTGCAGACCAGATCAGCCACCAGCCGAACACTGCCCAGTGACCCAGCAGACAGCGGCGAGGCATGAGAACCACCCGGCCAGGGCAGCGAGCTCAGCCCGGCGTCCAGGGGAAGCCTCGTTTCAGCACCCACCTGCGCATGCGGGAAGTGCTGGCGCAACTTCCATCTGATCGGCACAAACCTCTGTTTGGCTGGAGCCACTGGGGCCCAGGAAGAGGGTCGTGTCAGCCAGGGCCCAGCAGGAAACAGTCCATCCACAGAAAGATAGGAAGCTTCCATACGAAGATTATTCGCAAAGGCCCGGGTGGGGCTGAGGGATCCGGGCAAGGCACGGGGCAGCCCCCGGGGCAGGGAGCCACGGGAACTGTCCCCACTCTTAGGAGCAAAGGGCAGGGGCAAAGGCGGGGGAGGTTCCCCGAGTCCGAGAGAGCAGCAGCGGAGGGAGACATCGGCCAGCAAGAGCTGGGTAGAGGGACCGGGCCCACAGGGAGGAGCTAGGGAATGGGGACCTTGACCCTGTTCCCACCTGGCCTCCTGTCTCCCGTAGGTGCCTCCCACTGGCCAAACCCGGCAGGAAGACGGCAGGTAAGGAAGCCCCATGGCTGCCACCTGGACAGGTGAGACTTGGGCACAGAGAAGGGCGGTGAATGTGCGAGTGGGTCTGGAGGGTCTAGGGAAGATGTCCAACATGGGGACAGATGACACAGACTTTAGTCCGGGTGTCCTGGAGGTTGGGGTTGAGCAGCCACCGAGTTTGGGAGGTTTCCACAAGCCCCTGTTCTCATCTTGCTGTCCCACAGTTGGGCACAGCGAGGCCCCCTCCCCCGCTGCCCCCCATCAGACAGTTCCAGATGATCGTGGGGAGAGCAGCGCCGTCAGAGAGAGGTTCCCATTAAACCATCAACGCCTCTTCCAGCGGCTGCCTCATGTCTGGTCGCCACGAGGGACGGAGAGAGCGGGCCCCTCTCTGCTTCTTACGCCAGGCTCCCCAGATGGGGTGCGAGGAGCTGAGACGGAAGGCAAGTTCTCCATCCCCTTGGCCGGGGGACCAGGCCTCAGGCTGGTCCTCCTGGAGGTTTGACCAAGCCCCGACTTAGAGCCCTGGGTCAAGACCGCTTCCCAGAAATCTGCTCCCAGTGCCGTTTTGCAAGAGAGAGCTTGAGAGCAGCTTCCAGCTCCACCGGGGCCAGCGACAGTCACACAGGGCCCTGTGCTTAGAAGGCTCCACACTTGGATCAATGCTCCGCTGCCGAGACTTGATTTGTAGTCACTTTTGCATAAGAGGCCCCGTTTTCACTTTGCAATGGGTGGCACAAATCAAGCCATCAGTCCCAAGTCTGAGCAAGGAAGGTGGCTCTGGCCTTTCCTTTGAGCTGGCTCCCTTATCAAGATCAGGGTCGGCAAAGTTCTGCTCTGAGGGGCCAGAGAGCGACTATTTTAGGATTTGTGGGCTATATAGCATCTGCACAACCAATCAGCTCTGTTGTTACAGTTTGAAAGCAGCCCCAGACAGCCTATAAACAAATGGACATGGCTGTGTTCCAATAAAACTTTATTTGCAAAAATAGATGGTGGGCCGGATCTGGCCTACGGCAAGCCCTGGTCTAGATTCTAAGGCTGTCTTCTCCTTGTCTGCCTGTCTGATTCCAGCTCATCCTTTGTGACTCAGGTCAAAGGCTTTTCCTAATCTCTCCAGGGAGAGTGTAGCCTCTCCTCTCCCCACCCTGACCAGCATCCGTGCCTATTCGTCTACTGAGCCCCGGCCAAGAGGCAAGCTCTGTGCTGGGCACAGGGGCTGCAGCAGTAAGCAAGAAGGTGTGGCTGCAACCTTCCGAGGGCTTTGCAGAAAATGCCGGTGAACGGTGTAGTACATAGCACCGGGCTGTACACTGCAGGTAGGCAGGGGCTGGGATCCTTTTGTCCAACACTGCGTATGCCCAGACGTAGCATGACAGCGTGGTTAAGACACGAGTGGACCGATATGCAAATGTACTCCATGTGCTCACAGTTCTTTCCTGCCGGTGGGGCGCTTGAGCCCTGAATCATCTTTGAGGTGGACCTGGCAGGTGTCTTTATCAGAGAGGTTGAGACAGCTGCCCTAAAACACAGAGCGCGGCAGACTGGTGACGGAACTGGGGTGCAGACTCCCGGGCGGGGCCCACGCCAGCCACACCCCGGGGTTAGACTTAGGCAGTGGGGTCCTAACGGAGCCCGGGGGTGGCACGGGCAGCTCCTGTCTCGGGTCCCCACGAGGGGAGGGGTGTGCAGACATCTCCACGCCCCACCCAGTCGGCAGGAGGGCCAGCTTATTTCCTCTGGGAGAAAGAAAATTGAAGTCCAGTGTTGGTTCCTATTACAAGGAAACTGTCCAATAAAAATCTCCCAGTATATTAAAAAAAAAAAAATCTTTACCTGGCTTTGAACGAACACTTGGTATTATTATAACGACAACAGCAAACCCCGTTTGCTTTTCATTATAGAAATGGTTGTATTTTGTTTTCTTGTCCCCAGAGAGTAAAACCTTCACAGGCAGAGTGGTCAAAAAAAAAGGAAAAATAAAAGAAGAATGCAGCACTTGGAGGCAGACACTCTAGGGTCCAAATACCAGCGTGATCACTGACTTCGCTGAGTGACTTAGGCCACTCATCTGACTTCTGCGAGCCTCAGCCTGCCGGCCTGCAAAATGGGCACACCGCTGCCTTTTCCCAGGGCTGTGGCAAGGAGGGAACGAGAGTGTAGTCAGCAGTCGGTTCTCTGCACCAGGCCGCTATCCAAGAGACATGCCCTGCTCCCAGGGAGCATTGTACGAAGAGAGACCAGACAGGAACAGGTAAGTTAGAAAAGTTAAAGATTTCAGGTGGTGATCATTGCTATGAGTCAAAACCAAACAGTGGATGAGGGGCTGGAAAATGACCTGGGGATTATGTGAAGGGCCAGGGGAGGCTTTCCTAAAACCTGAATGATAAGAAGGACCCGGCCCTGGGGAAGCTGGAGGGAGAAAATGCCAAGCAAAGGTAAGAGTGATTGCAAAGGCCCTGAGATGGAATAAGGCTGGCCGGGTTGAGTGGAGAGAAAGGCAGCTGGCATGGCAGGAGTGGAGCGAGCGGGCGGAGAGGAGTGGGCTCTCAGTTCAGAGAGCTGCCTGATCAGATCACATAAGGTCTTAAAGGCTGGTCCAGGGAGGTTAGATGTTATTCTTGCTATGATGGGAAGACACTGGAGGGTCTTGAGCAGGGGAGTAAACTGACCTAATTTATATGTTTAAAAGATCCCTCTGTTGGCCGGGCGCGGTGGCTCAAGCCTGTAATCCTAGCACTCTGGGAGGCCGAGGCGGGTGGATTGCTCAAGGTCGGGAGTTCAAAACCAGCCTGAGCGAGACCCCGTCTCTACTAA
>VSMD01068177.1:0-21155 GCA_008750895.1 Mirza zaza
TCAAATGGAAATTGGAGCTAGCATACCTGTATTTGCATAGTTGTTCTAAGCATTAAAGAAAACTTAGGGAAAACATCTACCCTACACAGCACCTGCCTACGTGGCAGATGCTCAACAAACTGGACAGGTAAATAGTCCTAACATACTAATTCATTACTCTAACTCTCCACTAATTCATGTCCCGAATACATGAAAATGGAGGACCAAATACTAGTAGCATACTAGTTTAGACAAAGAATTTTAATGGACAATCCCAATCCTGGCCTTCGTTCATTTTTCCAATCTGGACATGGAAGGGTGACAGAGAGGGTACAGGGAGGAAGTGTCGGGGGAGAAGAGAAATCCCTGACAGGCAAGGCCAAACCACAGGGTGGGGCTGGCAGCCTCAAAATCCCCATCATTTCCCAGTCTCAATACTTCAGTCTTCTCACCGGTAAGACGGGATGGTCATCCCTCTTGGATTTCTCAGTAATCTGTTGTGAATAATTATCTTGAGCACAGAGCAATTATATACATAAATAGGAGGGATCTACAAAAACTTATCTCCTAGTTCAGCCTGATATAAAGAGTTTAACTCTTACTTCCCATGTCCATCCTGGAATCTTAACTAACCACCTGCTGATAGACAACAATGCCACAGAAAAGCCTAACCAGAAATTAAGTGAGATCCTTTTAGAGGCATGTTTTGTATAATTTTCAGCCAAACCCTGTGGAAAAGGGGTGAGAAGATAGGCAACAGACTAGGGACAGATAACAAAAATGTCCTACAATGCACTAAATAGTTTACGTTTCTACAACTCATTCTATTGCATCTGACATACGGTTTACTAGTCCTGCACATTTAAAATCACGCTTCTGTACTATTAACAATGCATTTACATTCACACCCAACAAAAAATTATTCATGCAAATACAATGGCTGTTCAGAAGGTACAATGACTGAAGCTGGATCTCAGGGAGATTTATGCCAAAGTTGGGCACCCAAAACCCTGCTGCTGCCGGGTCAGAAAGCGAGGCTGATGGTCAACCAACCAAAGTTTGGGTTGCTTTCCATGGAAACTAACAAAATGCTCCTGCAACTAAATTCCTTCTGCCTGCTAGCTCCCCAAAGTCCAACAATTTGCCAAAAGAGCCGTTTTCTGTATCACCCAATCATATCATGTTCAAAGCCAAAGTAAAAGTTAAAAACAAAAAGTAGTTCTCGAATAGTCCAGTTTTGCTAGAAAGTTGGATTTCCAAACTAACTTAGAAACGTCTGAAGACAAAACAGAAAGAGAAATGAAAAACAGGTATAAGAAAATAAGTCTCTAGAAAGAACAAAACTAATATAAAATAAATAAAGACTCATTAAGTTGTGGGTCAAGGGAGGAAATGAAAATGATTTAAGAGGTGAGTAAAATTTCTCATGGGGCCTGAGCCAACTACAACATCCCCTTGCCCTGGGTAAGAGGCTGATCCTTGGTGATTTTTTTCAGTTCCCTAAACAAGTCCTAGGATTTAAGATAAGACATGAATTCTGCACACTCACTTCCTCCACTCCAGTGCAGATTCTAGAATTCCCTGGTAGGTTGTGGAACTACCCTACTTCTGTGAGTAGTGCATGATGGGAGGGAGAAATGCTCCTAAGCCTTGGCCTACAGCAGCACACCCACGCCAGAAGTGAGAAAGGTGTCCAAGGTTTGGCATCCACCCTGTGCACAGGTGACACATGGCACAGCTACACCAGGACAGCAAGTCAGAGCCTGCTCAGCTCCCCAGTTCTGCACACCCCCTCCTGCTTAGTCCCATCTCAAGTCCAGAAAGTACATACAGAGTGGCTTATCACCCAAACCAGTGCTTATTCCAGGAAAATGGCTGGCACTGAGAACTAATCTAGAGAAATCTCACCCTGAGAAGGGCTTTGGCAAATATCCTCCTGACCAACTGCTATCTAGGGGCTGGCTGTATCACTGGGCCGGGCAGATGTTCTTTCAGATAAGAGGTGCCCATGCTTCTGGCCCTCAAGGTCTGTCCCCATGGGCTGTGATCCATGAGGCAGCCAAGGACAAACAGCCACCATGGTCACTAACAGAAAACAAATGTCATTCTTCAAACATTTACAGCAGTATGTTCCTCTCTGCATAACAGCCCACGTCCAGGGGGCTTTTTCTTCAGTGACATCCTCCTCAGCCTCTCCCTGCATTTGAAGCTGTTGTCCCTCTCCTTGGTTTGAAGGCCAGCACCTGGGAGCACCCTCTCCTTGTCTTCCCCCCAGCTTTCTGCCCAAGATTCCTCTTCCCTTCCTGCCCTTCACTACCAACAGCTGACCAGGAATAGGTCCACATCCCTGTTCTCTTCTCTCTGCCTTGCCTCCGGGGACCTCAGACATTCTTACCCCTTCCACTACGTGAGCCATTTCTTAAGTGTATATGGAGAGCTCTGGCTCCAAAATTCCCACTGCCTCCTGGATAGACCACCTCAGAATAACCACGTTCCACGCTGAGCTCCACCTCACCTGCCCATTTCCTGAGGGCCTCTGGGGCACCAGGTGGTGAGGACGACCCAGGACAGACCAGACACCCGCCCCCCGCCCGAAGCTCACACTGTAGTACAGGCAAATCTAAGGTGAAGCTACTGTTTTTCAAAAAGCAACAGAGAAGACGCCACACACACCAACTTCTCACTGAAATAATCCCTCGCTACCTTCCCCTGACTACTTTTCTGAAAGTTTCCATGACCCACCAAAGGTTTCAAATCTAAGTTATTTCTGACAATGTCCTCAGCTTTGATGATCAATCAATCATCGATTCCTTTTCATAAATGTACTTGAAAGCCCTCCCCGATCACCACTGTTAGAACCCAAGTTCACATGTTCATTTCTCATTCTCAGAAGCCTGCCCTTGGCTCCCTGCCCTCTGTCCCACCTGGCCACCACACACATTCCCAACTCCACCTCTGTCCCTCTTTCCCTCGAGCTCCAGGCCAGCAAAGACCCCAGGTGCCTCGAAAAGACCTCGCTTGCAGCTGTCTCTCTGTGACACCTCCACGCCCCCTCCTCAGGAGACATCTCTCGTTTGACCTGACTTGATGTTCCTCTGCCCTGTGAGCTGATTTTCCGTGTGTTTCCATGTTGTCCCCCTGCAAGGGCACCGATGTGAATCTCTGAAGAAAATAAGAGCCTGCTGAGTGACCCACCATCTCCCCGACAGCTCTGGCACAAGGCCTTGTACACAAGCCATACAAAGTAGAAGCAGCCACATGGTGCCTAGTAGAAACCTGGTGCCACCGACTTGTGCCTTTGGCTGGGCTGCATGGGGGCCCACACCACCTCTGGTCTTACTCCAATTGCACTCCCCAGGCCCAGGTAGCATTTCACACCATGGGCGCTTTATAAAATGTATTGATTGAACGGAGCAAATGCTGAAGGATTCATGCCCAAATGGAGGCGCTCACTCCACCAAGTCTGTCCTGATTCCTCTTCCTGTTCCTCCCTTACATCCCTATGGGACGCTATTAATATTTCTCTTAGGATACTAAAGTCTGCTGCTATTAAGATTAAATTTGAAGTTTTCTTATCCCTTTTGTTAAGCCTGCAAAGGGAAAGCCTGACTCTTACTCATTTCTAATCCTCAGAAACATCTCAGTCACATACTGTTCACCTGAATTTGACCAGTTAATGCTCAGGTCAAACCTGGGAAGGGTAGACCTCAGCGTTACAGGAGCCAAAAACAGGAGAGGCAAGGTCAACTCATGCTTTGAACGAATTCTCTGTCCTCATGTGACCTTGAAGGAGCCCAGAACTAGTTAGGGACACATTCTTCTTGATACAGATCAGTACCAGGAACCAAACGCCCATTTTTCTAACTAGCCAATTATGCCTTCTCTTAAATAAAATGGTTCAATAAAATCCCCCTGAAAGTCCGTAAGGTTAACTGCTATGTAGGAAAACAATGAGTCTTTTGCCTTAGAAAGATAACCCATATTTTTATCTGGTTGGCAATAAATACTAATACATTGACTTGCATAAATATTCTCATGAAATTATTAGTTCATTGATATGCGGCACATTAATCTGCATAAACCTCTAAGCAATCGAAACGATGTCCAATTAATGGGTTTCTTTAATAACTGATTGCCTTAAACTCAATGGCCTTAAAATTGCCTTAGACTGATAAATTATACTTATCAAATAACATTTGATAGATGACTATTAAGTGATTTGGAGTTTTTCTCTCTTCTACATAAAAGAGCTTGTTGAAACCTGAAGTTCTAGAACTCTTGATTCTACCACTGAAGAGTGAGAGTGAGTGTTCTGAGGTCTAACAGTGTCACCCAGTGGTAAAAGGCACAGTTTGTGTTCAGGGCAGCTAATGCTTTTTAAAGAAGGAATTGTCACAAGTGTTTCTTTACTAAAAGGAAATGATGAAAATTTTTGAATCGCAATAAGAAATGCGAGACTGGCTCAGAAGAGAGCTGTTCGTCGTCCAAAGGCTTCATTCTGAAGCCTTTGGGGACCTTATAGGAAGGACTGTGCAGCTCTGAGCTCGGCCTGCCCTGGGAGAGAGGCATGGGGGTGCAGGACCCCTGCCTCGAGAGCAGCACAAGTGGACCTGAAATCAACCCCATCCCCAGGCTGGGTGAGAAGACCACAGGGTACCCCGCTCTCTGCGTCCCTGTCTGTCCTTCCTGCTTTGCCTGTCCATCACGTGGCCGCTTCAGTTCTGAAAACCTCAGCTCATCCAGAAAAAGGAAATAAAAGTAGCCAACTCTGTTCCAAGGCTCACTATTGTATTCTAAAAATTTAACAACAACAAAAAACTTCTTATATGGTGAAGCTGCACTAAAAATCATAAATTATTTAACCTCCTTATCTGTAAAAAGAGAAGGCTGGGCCAGATGACCCCTTAGATCCCTTACCTGTTAAATGTTGTGATAATGAAGATCTCAGCTTATCTTACAATCAAAAGCTGTGGAGCTCCGGCCCCACTGTGACGGCCACCCTGACCTGCAGAGGGCACTCCCCTTAGATTCCACATAAACCCCACATTGGCCTCCATTTCTATGCACCCCTGTTCCCAAGAATCCCTGACTTCACCACATGAAACCTGCTGTCAGTGGGTTTGGGGGCAATGATGCTGACTTTCCCCAGCTGCATCCAGCCTAATTCCAAGTTCCCCTAGAAGAGCCTAGGCTGCCCGGCCTAGGGCCAGACAGGCTCACACAGGAATGGAGAGTGGAGCAGACCATATGAAACCAAAGGGGCTCCTAGGTATCACAGGCAAGAAACACTTTTTTTTTTTTAAATCGAGACCCTTGCACTAGCAGCAGTAATTACATATACCATATATGATAAATAAAAATAAAGCAATGTTTATTCCTCTTTGCATAAAATCACCCATATCAAACATATATTACAGCATCATTAAATTAATTCACCTGAATCCCCCAGAAACTCCCCAAACTCAAAGCACAGTTCAGCCCTATTCCTCCTTCCCTAGTTCTTCCTGGAGTATCTTTGCCTAGTCTAAATCCATGGATATTCTTCTTGCAATTCCCACAGAGTCTAAATACACATGGAAAAAGTTAATGACAAGGTCTTTTCTCCTCCAGTGTCTACTCTCATAGATGACTTATAAGAACACAAGTTTCTGCTACTTCCTTTCCAAAGAATTTATTGGCAGTGTGTGGCAGGAGACCTTAACATGAACACCCCTGACCCTGGTGATTCCACTTGTAGGAATTTACCCCAAAGAGATATATAGAGATGTAGACAAAAGTGTGTGTGTATGAGAGTATTTGTTCCAGCATGATCTATAATAGTGAAAAAATTGGGAATCACCTAAATACCTAATAATGAATACAATGCAGTTTGTTTGTTTGTTTGTTTATTTTGAGACAGAGTCTCACTCTGTTGCCCTGACTAGAGTGCCGTGTGGCGTCAGCCTAGCTCACAGCAACCTCGAAGTCCTGGGCTCAAGCAATCCTTTTGCCTCGGCCTCCCAAGTAGCTGGGACTACAGGCACGCACCACCATGCCCGGCTAATTTTTTTCTATATACTTTTAGTCAGCCAATTAATTTCTTTCTACTTTTTTTTTAGTAGAGACGAGGGTCTCACTCTTGCTCAGGCTGGTTTCGAACTCCTGACCTTGAGCGATCCGCCCGCCTCGGCCTCCCAGAGTGCTAGGATTACAGGCGGGAGCCACAGTGCCCAGCCTACGATGCAGTTTAAAATATATATTAGAATAAATAAATAAAAGGGAATATTCACAATGCATTAAGTAGGAGAAAAATATCAGGTACCAACACAGTATGCCATTTTTTTGCTTGTTGTTTTTCTTGGCAAAGCAAATGCCTACATGTGCATTTGTGTATATAAAAAAAGAAATGCACAGCACAGTTATCTTCAAAGTGTTGTCCCAGGGCCAGCAACATCAGCACTACCACAGAATTTGTTAAATGCAAATACCCTACCTGAGATCTACCAGATTGGAATCTCCATTTTCATAATGATTATTATGTGCCCCACAACCTTTGACATAGATATTAAATTCACCCCATTGTACAGATGGGGAAATTGAGGCCCAGAGAGGCTAGGTAACTTGCTTAAGTCTACAAAGCTAGCAAGTGGCAGCGTCACGCAGGTAGCTCCCAAGTCCACACTCTGAACTACTTTGCAACAGTCTCTCCATTAACGCTCATATTTGGAAGTGTGCTCTGTGCTCTTTCCCCAAAATTCAGAGCATGATGCATCCCACCTGTTGTTTGATCTTCACAGAGGTTGAGCACTTCTGTTACAAAGTGCTATTGTGATTGGAGGGTGTTTTTGGCACTATCACTAGCGGCACCATTAACAAATCTCTTGATTAATACTTGGCTGACATCACTGAAGACTATAAAAAGATGCTTAGATCCAAGTGCACATTAAATACCAGCCCGCATTAGCAGAAATCTGAATACGACCAGCGACAGCAAGGGACATGACACTGAACGAGTAAGGCGTCTCCACAGCCTGCCATGTAGCAAACCCACAAACACAGTTTCCAAACCACTTGGCTACCATCTTTGAAATGATCAATTTCTTTTACTTTTTTGGTTTCTGCATTATTTCAAAATTTGCATGTAATGCCAGTACTTAAATATTTATGTTATTTTATATTCACAAAATCAAACTTTGCAAAATAAAGTTAGTACCCTTTATTCCTAAACTGCAAATTCCTGAATAAAGCCCTTGGCGTTTTTCTTGCATGTTATTTTCTGAGGAGGAAACACTTCGGTCATTCATTTCAGGAAACTACAAAGGGGATGGACGGGGAAGATGGCTGATTTAGGCCAAGTCATTCCTGAGAGGAAGGAAACTAAACAGACCAGAAAAAACTTCCTGCTGGACTAGCTTTCAAAGCCTTAAATATTCCTGTCTTTAAGAGCTGAACAGTAATTCCATAAAATGTATAACCTGGCCCAAATGACCAAACAAACTAATATTTTCAAAAGAAGAGACCCTATCTTCAAAAGGACTTACTGACAGAAACTGTAGAAGGAACACAGAGACCATTTGTTCTACTTCCTCATTATTACAGATAAAGAAACTGAGGCCCAGAGACATGAAATGACCAAGTTCAAAGCCTTTCTGGACCGCAAGGTGGCAAAGCCTGAACATTAAGACCAAGAGCTGGTTGTGGTCCATTCTTCCACTATCCCACACTGCCGCTCCCACGTCCAACAGCTTTCTTAATTTTCTAAATTGATTTTCTACATTTTCTACTGTCTTGGGGGTATTTTTGACACTATAACTAACACTGCAATTAACATTACCTCTTGATCAATAACTGTACGGCATTTTTGATGACTATAAAAATGTTTAAATTAAACTTTATAATATCACCACAGTTATTTGCCTCTGTGTCCTGCCAAATTTCAGGACAGTACAAAGTCATTGTGATAATTTTTTTAAAAGCCTCTCAAGGTAGGAGAAAACTACCCATTTGCCTTTCTTAAAATTTGAAATGTTACCACTGAGCAATTACAATGTTAAAAAATAGTGACCGCTCAGACACAGTCATTTAGACATCCTCTGTCTACTTACCATCTCATTTTTCTCCTATTAAAACTACCCTTCCTGGCTGGGCACAGTGGCTCATTCCTGTAATCCCAGCACGTTGGGAAGCCAACGTGGGAGGATCACTTGAGGACTGCTGTGATTGCGCCACTGCACTCTAGCCTGGGTGATAAAGTGAGACCCTGAAAACTTAACCTTCCTTAAGCATCAGCATTCAGGATAAAATTAAATAAAATATTAAACAAATGAGAAATAAGCCCCACCAACAACCATGGAAGATCAGCTTTACTGACAACTTAATCCCAATATTCCCAACAGAACACAACAAATGCTCACAATGGGAAACAGAAGGGATCATACTATCACCCTAAGAATGACCAACCCACCCCTTTTTTATTCAATAACGTGTATGACTGCTAATTCTTTACTAAATAGCCACTCTAATTCCACTAGATAAAAACCGTTAAGATACCCAATCACTGAATTGTGCCGGCTTCCTGGCCATATCCAGCCCAGATCTGGCTCCAATTCCCTAATCCCACCTTCCAATCACTCAGTTCAAGTACAACTCCAAATTGCCTTTCCAAGATAATCCTAAGGTTCTTCTGGGTACACTGGCCCCTGCTGAAGCAAGCTGAATGAAGCCAACTTCTGTACAACTGCAGTTGTACCCATCTCCTGATGGGTTTTGGCTGATGAAATTTGACATTTCCGTCTTAAGTTACATATGGTAGAGTAGAAAGAACCTTAAATAAAAGGTCCACAAACCTAAATCCTGACTCACCACTTCTCTGGGTTTGTTTCCTTACTGATAAAATGACAGCCAGTAATCCTACCATTTTACAACTTTTCATGTCAAATCTCTATATGTCTGCCATATTGTGGGTTAAACAGGTTTGTTCCTATGGAAGAATGTTTTCTGAGTTCCAACCACTCACTCACTACAGATTGAGTATTCCTTATCTGAAATGTTTGGGACTATGTCTTTCCATGGACTCCTGGAAGAAAGCAAAAGCCGAAATGCTTGGGACCAGAAATGTTTAGGATTTTAGATTTTTCCCCAAACTTTGGAATATTTGCAAATATTTCTGAAA
The DNA here is from genome assembly GCA_008750895.1 of Mirza zaza. NCBI lineage: Eukaryota > Metazoa > Chordata > Mammalia > Primates > Cheirogaleidae > Mirza > Mirza zaza. Next base: position 9,131 of record VSMD01068177.1, read on the forward strand.
ATCTGACTTAAGCATCATGTGAGAGCTCAAAAAGTTCTGGATTTTGGAGCATTTCCGTATCAGATTTGGGATGCCCAATCTGCATTTCAATTTAAAATACTGCACAGTTACGTGTTTGTCTGGAAAGCTTAATTTTCCACTCTTAAAAGAGAGACCTTCATGCCAGAAACAATGGTTACCAGGTATTTTTCTGCATGGTACAAATGTTTCATAGTTAGAAGAACATAAGTCAGTTCTTATTTGATTTCTGCTTCCACGGTGAAAAATGAGTGTGAGGAGTGGAGCATGTCTACGTCTCGGTCTTTGGAGAATTGTCTGTCTCCAACTAAACCCCAGAGAGCAGCTACTTAACACAGCCCAGGTACTTTTAATTAAAGTCTGTTTTCCCACTTACCTCCCTTCGGGGTACCTCATGGGCTTTCTGTGAACAACAAACAGCCGGACTTCTTACAGAGGACGCCGAAAGCAAGACAGGGAGAGAAAACCTACAGCTGTCGACAAGAGCAGGAGCCAGGGCACTGTGAGGACAGGGTAGGCCCTAAAGATCTGGAGGGAACGAGACAGGGTCCCCGATGTGCAGGGAGCTCGCGGTTCGGTGGATAGGACGGGCACACACAACACAGCGAGGGCGACGACAACCCTGTGACAAGGACGCCGAGGGGGTGGGGTACAGACGCCTCCCGCCAGCAACAAGTAGACAAGAGTCCTCCCTGGGGGACTAGGTCCGCTGCGGTCAGTCCACAGCTGCTTCAGAGTTGCGGGTGTTCCCTGAGAACTGGGCTCTCCTCACTGTCCGGCCCCGCCTCACCAGCTCCCCAAGACACTGGAGGAGAAGGCAGAGATGGCCGCCATAGTTGTTCCAGGCAGCTGGCGGAGAGGGCACTCCCAGAAGCCCCCGGGGTCAGGTGGGGGGGCTGCTTTCACCTCATTGGCCAGAACGGCGTCACGTGACCACGCAGCAACAAAGACCGCTGGGGAAACGTGGTCTGGCACTGTCACCAGTTAAGAGGAGGCAGCAACAGCTGGTGGCAGTCAATCAATTGTGCCCCACACAGGTTGATAGGGGCTGAAAGTTGTGACCCTTGACGTCCATGTGTTGAAGCCCTAAACTGAAGGTGGGACCTTTGGAAGGTAGTAAGGTTTAGATGAGCTCATGGGGCTGGACCCCCATGATGGGATTAGTGTCCTTGTAAGGAGAAGAAGAGAGACCAGAGCTCGTCTGGCTCTCAATCGTGCTCTCAATCTTCCAACCCTTGCCCCATGTCCTGCCACACCGGGGCACAGTGAGAAGGGAGAAGGCTGCCATCTGCAAGCCAGGAAGAGAGGCTTCCCCAGGAACCAAATCCACTGGCACCTTCAACTGGGACTTTCAGCCTCCAGAACTGTGAAAAATAAATACCTGTTGTTTAAGCCACTCAGTCTATGGTATTTTGTTATGGCAGCCTGTACAGACTAAGGTACACAATAAATTCAACTGCCTTCAAAAGCATGCCAGTCTCCTGATAAGGGGATCACGGGGCCCCTCATTTAGCTACTCTGGATCTCAGCTCCACGCTGAAGGGGAAACAACAACAATAATAATTTCTTAGAAGTGTTTAGTACTCACAGCATCTATAATGAAAGCTGTAAAGAGTAACAAAGATGGGAGACTTGCTAATGGAAGCCCTTTCAGCCTTAGCTTTTCCATCTATTCAAAACCTCCCTTTTTAAACGAAGGGGGTTTTGGCAAAAGTTCAAACACAAACACATTTGTAGTGGGCGTAGGCACCGGAACAAGAGAGTCAACTACACCAGCTCAACCTTCTTTGCTTGAACTCTCCACATTAATTCAACTCTCTCTGGAAGCTTGTTGTTCCAAAACTCCAGGCCTTACCATTTTCCTACAGGCTGCCTTACAGAGTCACGGGGTAAAAAAAAAAAAAAAAAAAAGGCAACTCTGGCTCCACGAAACCAGTTACCATAAACAGTTATCTCAGCCATCCAAATCCAGAAACTGGAAGTGATCTCCCCAAGGGGCTAAGCTGAAGCCTTACACTATCTGTATGGACAGTAACAGGCACAGGAAAACCTTCAAAATTAGAATGGGGAAAAATGCCAGAACCGTACTTGGCCAACAAGAAACAAAGAATGATGAAAGCCTGAAAACAAGGAGCTGACATGTGAACAAGCAGACAGCAGGTGCCACGATGTCTATAAAGCATAACAACCTTTATTCTTATGGGAATTAGAAAGGGCTCATTGTTTTAGATAATATTCAAGATTTCAAAGATTCATATAATTCTGGAGTTAAAGAGGTCTTAGAGAAATAATCACTTATAGTGATGAGGAACAGACACATCAGTCATAATCCAGATCCTACAGAAGTTGAGTGATCAGACTCATCTTCATTCAAACAGGATGCTTTTAAGGATCATTTAAGACTACTGTAATAATCTCATGTTTACTTTGTAGCTTCCATTCTCAAGTAAGTTCTCACTCTCTCTCAAAGTCTAAATAGTCACTGCTTCCTCCCCTTATGCAAGCACATGAGAACAGCAACTACCTATCTCTGAGTCTACAGCTCTAAAGTCCACAGCCACCAGGTAGTATGACTTTTGCCCCAAATACCAACATACCCCTTCATCAGCAAGTCACGACATTTCAATCAAATCTGTTACTACCTAATAATTCTATGGTCAAATACTGTTTTCCCATAGTGTCAACACATCATCAAGAGACTTCAATCCTACAGTAGCAATAATGATCAAGTGAAAGATGATTATTTTTTTTCAACTCTTAAGTGGCAACTTAGGTGGCAACTCTTAAGTAAATGCTCTGCCTGATACCGGTTCCACATGAAATGAACTCTGCTTCTCTCCCTATAGTTACACAAGCTGTAAATGTTTTCATTTCTTTTGTTGCAACCGGATTCATTACCCAAGAACTCAGCATCCAGAAACTTCCCATCAGCTTTGACTTCTCTCACAGCTCCTGTCACAAAGATTAGAACTTTATTTGAATAGTACCTATTTTTTAATTCACACTAATAGGGGCTACTGGTCACTTTAATTAAATGAAAAGGACAAGGACAAATGACATGTCTACATATTCATAACGAAAACTTGTCTTTTACTGACAGCTGGTTATAAAGGAAATCATTAATCACTTCTGGAAGGACAATTATAATTCTCTAATATGAAATTAGAGATGTATCATGATAGCTAACTACTTCCCTTGCTCCTTTTGTAAAAAACGAATCTGAAAAGCTTAATTACAGTAGGATAGTTTTCCTTAATTACAGTAGGATAGCACTTTAAGTAAAATGTTGCAGAAGGGCCATGAAAAATGAGACAATTCTTTTAAAAGTTTTTCAAGATAATTCAGAGTTCAAAGAACAAAATCTGGAAATAAATTCTACTTACATTTGTAATCTTATAAATGTCAGACTGAATAATATCCCAAGTATTTGTGAGTACAATTTATCTAAGATTTTAAAGTTGGGTTTATAGCAGAAAATACATAAACACAATGGTACACGTGGCATGTTCACTTAAGGAAGGCCTCTATTTTCCTAATTTCATCTATGAATCTTTAGAATTGAAGTCATAAAACTTACTTTCCATTTATAAAACGTATTAGCTCTGGAAAAAAAATCTCTGTATTACCATTACTAAAAATTATTATGCCTGATAGCAATATATTATTGCCAATATTAAGGAATCTCTTGTTCTCCTTCTACAGTTTAATCCTCTGATATGCCAGTCTCAACAGCAGTCGCTATTTCTAGCTCTCTTTGCTTTACCAAATTCTCCCAAAGCTCCCCTGTGCTTTGGAGTCTTCTTGGTGGGCTGAGAAGCTAGTTTCTCATATTTCAACCCTGCAGAGGTTGGACTGTCCTCCCTTTCTGCCCACTTCTGCCACACACAGCCTCCTTGGAGGCTTCCCTTCTGTGATATACACAGTGTGGTTCTATTGTAAAGGATCTGGATTTGGTGCAGAGAGAAGAAAAATGACAACTTCAAGGCAAACAAAAACACATTTTTAATTTGAAAATTACAGTTTATGTGGCATATCTACTCTGTGTAATTGTGTTTGTGACAACTGGCTTGGCTAAGTGTGACTCTCCCATCTAGACACCATGCTTGGGAATATCACAGTGGGAGCCACAGAAGTCAGGGATATGCTGCAAAACAATGCCATTGTGATGACCAAAGTCCTAAACCCTAGAAGGGTCACAATGAATCCACTCGGATGGAAAGATAGTTAAGATTCAGTTATAAGCTCTTTCCTTCTGTGTACAATTAGACTCACTCTAAAGAACTTGGATCAATTTTCTAAAACATCCCAGATCAATGGCTTTAAAACTTTTCTGTCTATAACCCACTTTATATACAGTGAGTTACATACACTGAGTGTATATACAGTGAGTACACACACCCTCCACACACAGTGATAATAGATGAAGTTTCCAGAAGCAATACGAACAGCATTTACAACACTGTATACTCTGATACGTTCATTATTTCATTTTCACTTTTTTGTAATGCCATTGTGACCCACTAAACTGATTTCACGACCCACTAATGGACCTATTTGCAGCTTGAAAGATCCTGTCCTAATTCATTTACTTGCCATGATCATCTGGCAGGTCTCTTAAGATGAGCAAAGCAACACCACGTGACATCCAACAGAAATGTCAATGGGATAAGCTGCTGTATGCCAGCTGCCACCGTCCCTTCCAAATGGGACACCCTGAAGAAGTTTTATCTGGGTTAGTATCACTGATACTGGTACATCATCTTCTCTTCTGCCTAATCTCTAAACTATCCCTACTCCAATCATTAAAGAATTACCTCAAATCCCTTTATCTGTGTAAATGAGGGAGGGAATTCAAATTAAAGATTACTTTAAGAATTATATTTATTTATGATTAGGTAAGTTTTTTTCCCTGCTATGATAGAAGCTGAGGAATAAAGATGACTAAAATCGTGGGGGTGGGGGGTTCCCCATTTATTAAACTAATTTTTAAAAGCAGCTGCAGTAGTTTCTCTATCCACAAATAAAATAATATAGTACATCAAATATTTGAAATCAGCTTCAACTGCATTTGCCTTTAAAAAAAAAAACACTATAACTGAGTTAATAAGCTTCTTAATGCCAAAACAATAATTCTCTTTGTATAGTTTTTTAATAAGCTGAACAAAATTCCACACCCTTAGCCAGAGTTGACAATGGGTAGAAGGAAGTTCTCAAGACCCAGGTACCAGGAACCAAACAGTCAACGGCCAGTTGTCCCCACCACACAGGACATGGGGTGAGAAAAGGTCGGGGAGACACGAAGAATTGATCTGTTTTTCTTCCTGGCAAAAACAGATGGGGCAACAGTGATAGTGAGGAACAGGAGAAGGAGCCTACGCCTTGCAGTCTGAGAAGCTCAGCCCAGCTATGCCACGTCGTAGCTAACCTGAGTTCAACTATAAAACCAAGGAAAATAATTGCTCGATAAATATTAGCCGTGGGCTGCGCAGTCCTGCCTGCCCATATCCATTAGCTCACGAATTTTTATAGCAACACTCTGAGGTAGGTTCTGAGAGCCAGAAGGGCTAAGAAACTTGCCAATTTTATACAATTAATCATGGGAAAGCCAAGATTCAAACACAGGCTGACTCATTTCAAAACTCTTTTGCGGGTTCATGTTGCCTTCTGAGCTGGGCACCTTGTCTTCACCTCCCAGACTTGCTGTCTGGACTGACACCCCTGGCCTGTCACATAAGGCTAATTACCATACATGTGTCATATATTAGATACATATATTAGATAATATATCACAGGTAAGCTGGCCTCACCTGTTCAGAGTCAGGAACAGGCTTTGTCTTTTTTCCCTCCACCCTGCCCCAACCTGCACCCCTCAAACACACCTCCCCCATGTGAATACTTTCCACCGACCTTAGGTAATATGACCAGTTCGTCACTGCCGTGGGTGAATAATACAATACCCATCACTAGTATATTTACTAAAGGAAGGGAGGTGCGTTTCTAACATGGGTCAGACGGGGCATACTTGTCAGGCTTAATTCAAAGCCAAGACAATGTCATGCCGAGAGCCAAAAGGGCCAGGACTCAGATTAGGCAGCAGGAATGTTCCGCAACACCCATCAGGGTTAAACTTATTTACCCAACAAGGTCTTTACCACTGAGGCACCCAGAGGCAGGTACTGCTGGTGTGAGAGGGATGTGATCAGGCCAGTTGTGGCTTGGAGATTTGGCAGAAATCAGAGGGGCAGGGCCTCAAATATGCCAGGAATTCAGCTCCAGGCAATAAACAATCTCACAGTGGAGCGCAGAACTACATAAACATTGGTTTTGGAAACAGGAAGTACCAGTACCAAGTAGCTAATAAGTTTCGACAGAATTTTTCAGAAGAGGGTTACCCTGTCCCTTTCTTTCCTGTATTAGTTAGCAGTTGCCATCCTCTTCAATCCTTTACCAAAAACAGCAGGTAAATAGAGGCAGTGACAGACTGGTAAATGGAATTAACCAAAGTGCATAACCAAGTTCATTTAACCGAGTGGATGAAAGACATGCCAGTAATACAACATCACCTAATGACTGAAGCAAGGCACATTTTAAAGCAAGTATAGAATAACTCTGTATGTGTGTGCTCCTATGGTATATAACAAGTTAGCTACAAATTAGACTTAAAGTGTTAGTTGTCACAGCAACAGTGGACAACAATGCCTTTTCAGATTTGTATTAAGCAGCTGAGCTATTTGCTTTGCATTACACATATACCAATCATTAGCACAAAAACTATCTTCCAAGTATTAAGAAATCACTACTTTCTCAAAACAGAGGGATTTATGACCAAAGCTACAATCTTGACTTGGGAAAAAAGCACCCATAAACCTAAATGATATAAATTGAATTTATAAATGTTCAGGAAACAGGACATTGTTATTACAAAGTTATTTAATAATTTGAAGAGATACAATTTTTTTTATCTCAAGGAAGAAAGTTGATTATAAAACTATTAGATTAAATAATATTACCTAACAAAAGCAGATTTACAAATATATCTATTATTTTAATTACATATTGATGACATTATGAACTTGGAATTATACTCCCACTAACATCATAATTTAAAGCCTGATTATAAGACAAACATACAAAATATCCTAGACTAACATTTTATTTCTAACTTTAACCTAGTTTTATCTTGCTCATTTTTATTTTCTAAAACTAAGTTCTGTTTCCACCCCATTAGCAAGGCACAAATTTGTTTTCTCTTAAATTGTTCACGGCAGAAAGAAAAAGATTCGATTCAGTGACTTGGAATAACTGGGTGATTTTTGTTTCCTCATTACATCTGTCGCTCAACCGTTTTCTTTACAATTAACTAAATGGCACAGGCATGGCTTTGTCAAAGAGCACAGGTTCAGGTGTCAGAAATGACAGGCACAATCCCAGCTCTGCCAAACCACAGGTTCTGCGTCTTCAGAAAGTAACTTCACTCCTTGGGGTCAACATGTCCTTACCTGAGCCCTGGACTAGGCAGAGGTCCACACTAGCCAGGAGAGTCTGGTTCCAAACTAACAGACTTAAAACACACACACACTCTCACCCACTACACTGGGCAGTGCCATCAGGCCGTGTGGGACAAGCCTTTCAAACCCACACACAGTCTCCAAAAAGGAAACGTGAGAAATCTGTTCTTTGCCCATTTGCAGCTATAATACAAAATAACAGGGTGACCCCTAAAAGATCTATGACTCATAGGAAATCACGTTAAAGCTTGTGGCTGCAATGCCTTTGGTCTGGGGCTCTCAGGACCTGGAGGTGACCAAACACAAAGAGAAGGCACACTGCAGCCACAGAGTATTGCATTCCTTTCTCAATACTCAGTAAAAAAGGAAAGCTAAGTGACTGACAACGATAAGCTTAAAATGACTTTCTAAAGAGCCCTAGTCCTTCCTTCCTGTCATCAGAACTGACTGATTTGAAGGCTAGCAAGTTGATACCAGAAATGCACAACTGATAAAGGCAGCCATGGTAACTCTTCCCAAATGCACACAAGATCTAGAAGTGCTGATCTCAGAGTTTCTGGATTGTTCAGAATTTGGCCAGGATTCTGGGGTTGAAAAAGCAAACACACCCGTCAGCACTCAGCATGCCAGACACTGGCCCGGGTTGTAATATTCACGTCTGTCCCGGCCCCACCCTAACGAGAGCTCTGCTCCGGACAACACAAAGCCGCGAGCAACTTCCAGACTTGACGGGCAGCCTACTGTGTGCTCCATGCCATTGCCACTCACGCTGCACCATGCCATCTGGGCCGCAGGCCACGCCTGGCTTCACGGCTCAGCCTGCAATGCAACTGTGCAAGGGAAGAATTCAGAAGGTCACCTTGGTTGGCACTGCCACTGCTCAAACATACCCAGCTATGACTGAAACCATGACTGAAACAAAAGTGGTACCCACGCTTTTATTACTGAATAGAAAAACATCAAAAAAGGAAACACGCACTAGGAACTGACTTTCTTCCCGTGGGATTGTCAGGTCCACTGCACAGCTTCCCCAAAGCCCTGGCAGCGGCTGCCTCTACCTCCCTCCCTGACCCGGGCCTGCTTCTCACACCCACGCCGGTTTCTGCCCCACCTCGCTCCCTGCACTCCAGCACTCTGCGTCTCTTATTTTTTCTCCTCTTCTTCTTTTTGTTTCTTTTTCATTTGGAACAAATGTCCATCACAGGCTTAGGGGGTATGAAAGATGCCCAAGAAGAACTCCAAGATCCCTTTTAAGAGTGCTTGGTCTGTTTGCAAAAACTAAACCAAGATATATAAGATGTGAGTATCACCAAATATCACATCCTAATTCGGAACCCAGCTGTATAAAGCAGTAGGGAAAATACCCAAGAGAGTGAAAGCTCCACTGAGGCAAGCCTGGGAACGAGGCTGTGGCCAGCAGTGACCCAGCAGGACATGCGACAGAGGACAGCGGCCCCAGACGGAGGGAACGAGGGAGAAACCGCCTGACTGAATCAGGGAGGACTCACCAGGTAAGAACAGGAAATAAGGGCAAAGAGGTAAAATGAGCAATGAAGGCAGGGCTCTGAAATCAGATGTGGTTCACCTGTGACATGGTCCTCAGTGACACAGGCATGAGGGAAACTGTCTTAGGCACTTGGATTAATAATAATAATAATAATAATAATAAAAGCAGCTACCATTAACCCTGATTCCTTCCTTCTATGATAAATGCCTGACACACCAATATTCTCCATGGGAATCTAATCACGGTTGTTTATACTACTTCCATTTCTACATCAAAGTCATGTCGAAGTATGCCAAAGTCCCAGTGTTTACGAGTTAGAAGTTCAAAACTACTTCTCGCCAACGCCCCTGGGCTTTCTATGTCTCCAACTTCTTCACCTACAGGGCATCTTTCTGTTCCGGGAGCCATGAACATACATAGCCAATGATCTGGCCGTCCAATTATAATTTTGTTCTGCAAACATCTGACTGCCAGATGTCAGGCACAGTGTGTGGCGCTGTCCTAGTTGAGCCACAACAGAACAAGCCATCTGCTCACCTTTCAAAGGTGGTTTAACGCCTGGAGATCAAATGCCAACCTGTATACAGCCGTCCCCGGGAGAGAATCTGGCGAAGTCATTTTTCCATTAGTTCATCAAGAATTTAGTCCATGTCTGTTCAGTGTCAGGCACCACGTTCCAAACAACGTGCACTTAGCAGCAAAGGGAATTGAGCCTCTGCCCTCAGGAAGCCTATGACCCTGGGGCAGGCAGACACCAGACAAAAGAAACTGAAATGTAGCACCAGGCAGTGACCAATACTACAGGGGAAACATACATGGGAGGAAACAGTGGCAGGCTGTGCCGTTTGGGATACTCACAGAAGATCTGGCTGAGCAGAGAGCAGACACTTGCAGGGGATTTGAGCAGAGATCTGAAGGAGGTGAGGGAGCGAGCCAGGGGCTAAGGAGGGAAGGAGCTTCGGGCAGAGTAAGCAGCAAACACAGGGACCTGGGACAAGCTGGGAAGAGCAAGGAGGCCCGGTGAAGACGGCAGCAGGGAAGGAAAATAGACAACACAATCAGGAACCAGATTACGGTAAAAGGAGTCCCAATTTCATTCTCAGCACCACAGGAACCCAGGGTAACCAGCCCCTGTAGTTGGTGCATGTGGCAATACAATAACAACAACGCTCCTCATTCCCAATCTAGAATCTGCAAATCCTCCCAGCACCCCCCCCCCCATCTGATGCATAAAAGACACTGAGAGACCCAAGAAATAATTCGATGTAAATAGTGGTTTCAACAATACAAAGAAGAAACCACTAGGTATACGTGGAGCGTACTTTCTTCCCACCCAAAAAAATGTTCAATCCATAAAATCTGATGGAAATTAGCTTAGAATATTTCCAAATGTAATAATGACATTTTAACTATTAGGGATGCCCTCAAGGATGATTATCCTCGATTGTTTTAAGCAGAGGACAGAATGATCTTTTAATGTAAAGCAATATTAGACTACGCAATTAAGTAGTAATTTTCCATCAGAGTTTACACTACAAAGGGAGACGTGTCTTTGTGAATGGTCTTGGGAGAGATTCCAAACCCTAAGAGTCACTGACACTTTGGTAAAGCCACTTTAGCTAAAGCTGTGGTGGAACTGTGTACTCGCCTGGAAATGCCAAAGTGATAATGTTCTCAGCTTTAACATGAGCGGTGGATGCATAGCTGCTTGCTGATTTTCTGCTTTGTGGATGCTTTGTAGCTTTGATAAACATCTTAATAATCACTTATTCATATCAGGAAAAACATAAAATAAAGAAATACAAACATGATGAAATCCTCCATTTTCCGGAAAACAGACCATCATCGAATTTGGATTCCTGTCCACAGACAGAGGACAAAAGCCTGGAAGTGGCAATCCTTTATGACAATGCCACGTCAGCCACATTAATAGCTGGCAAGCATCCTTTCTAAATCCAGGGGCAGGCAGGGGACTAATCCCCAGATGTGAGCTGCCCTTTGTACTTCTGAAGCCACCTCAACTTCCAGCCATGAAACCAGGAAGGGAAATATGCAATGGTCACACCTCTGGCAAACAACTCGGACACATCGAACCAGAAGTCGACTATATGCTAATTTCCAGGTTATTTCTCAACTATTATCACTGTAGGACAAGATGTTTTTGCCATTTTCCTTGGATAAGAAATAGTGCTTGCCTGAGCTATAACAGAAATTGAGAAAAAGCAAATTATGTCTTTGCTATATGTAAAAGGTCAATTTACCCTACTTTTCTTGAGTAACTCTTAAAAGTTTCTCTACTAAATCAATGGATTGCTATTAAAATAAAAGAGGAAAACTTGTACAGCTTAAAATAGCCATAGAAAGGTTACATTAATCTATTAAACAAATAAAAACGTGTGAGGCTAAAACTGATCTTTGTTACATTCCAAGTGGAAATACTGCGGTTTTACATGTAAAAGGCAACCTATAGATAAGGGTAACAATTTTAACAGACATACTTATTTCTCTCTTTAAAAAAAAAGACTTAATTTTTCCTCGGATTTTAAAAGCAATGTGATGATCATACAAAATTTTTGAAATATGGAAAAGTATAAAGAAAATAAAATACCACCCATGAACGTATCATTAAACAAACCAATATTATGATATATTTCCTTTCAATTAATAGAAATATACACCTCTTTTCATCTTTTAGCAAAACTAGGATCATGGTGAATAGTTAATGTATTACATTTCTAAGCATTTCATCTGTGGTAAAATACTTTTTCAATATGGCTGCAAACTATGCCATTATATGAATGTATTATAACTGACTTAACTATTCCTCTATTGCACTATTCAAAATGCAAGACAGACTCAGGAATTTAAATGTAACAAAGTTACATTTCACTGTTATGGCTTCAGAATCCACATTGTCACTAGCTTTTAAGACAGGGCCACTTGTTAAATCTTGGTGTGTTATTAAGGCAGAATATCCATAATCATCTAAAAA